>JAOUZG010021905.1:310856-333214 GCA_026289955.1 Argiope argentata
TCTGATTGTGGTTTTGGGATATAAAAAATTAATGAGGGGATAGGTTAATTAGAAAGCATTAAATCTTAACTAGAACATTTTGGTGGTGGATGTATGTGTGCAGTATGAGATCATGTTGAGTGTTCTTTGATGATTTTAGCATTAGTTTTGGTTAAAGATCATTTTTCCGACTGTGGTTTTGGGATATAAAAAAATAATGAGGGGGGTAGGTTCATTAGAAAGCATTAAAACTTAACTGAAAGATATTGGTGGTGGATGTATGTGCGTAATATGAGATCTGTTGAGTGTTCTTTGCTGATTGTAGGATTATTTTTGGTTAAAGATCCTTTTTCTGACTGTGGTTTTGTGAAATAAAAAAAATGAATGAACGGGGGGGAAAGGTAGTTTTAATTAGAAAGCTTTAAACCTTAAATGGAAGATTTTGGTGGTGGATATATGTTTGTAATGTGAGATCTGTTGAGTGTTCTTTGCTGATTGTAGCATTATTTTTGGTTAAAGATCCTTTTTCCGACTGTGGTTTTGTGATATAAAAAAATAATGAAGGGTAGGGGTTAGGTTTAATTAGAAAACCTTAAACCTTAACTGGAAGATTTTGGTGGTGGATATATGTTTGTAATGTGAGATCTGTTGAGTGTTCTTTGCTGATTGTAGCATTATTTTTGGTTAAAGACCCTTTTTCTGATTGTGGTTTTGTAAATTAAAAAAATGAATGAGGGGGGGAGGTAGTTTTAATTAGAAAGCTTTGAACCTTAACTGGAAGATTTTGGTGGTGGATACATGTTTGTTGTTTGAGATATGTTGAGTGTTCTTTGCTGATTGTAGAATTATTTTTGGTTAAAGATCATTTTTACAACTATGGTTTTGCGATATATAAAATTAACGAGAAGCGTAGGTTTAATTAGAAAATATTAAACCTTAGCTGGAAGGTTTTGGTGGTGGTGGTTGTGGTAGTGTGTGTGTGTGTGTGTTTGTAGTATGAGGTCATGTTGAATGATCTTTGCTGACTGTGGCCATATTTTTTGTAAAAATTTATTTTTCTGTTTGTGGTTTTGCAATATAAAAAAATTGCAATGAGGATGCAGGTTTAATTAGAAAACGTTAAACCTTAATTGGAGAGTTTTGGTGGTGACTATAAGGTAATGTTGAGTGCTTCTTGCTGACTACAGTATAAATTTTGGTTAAAGATTATTTTTCTAAATGTAATTTTGTGATATAAAAATTGTTCTTGTAATGAGAAGGGAACGTTTAATTAGGAAGCATTAACCCTTAACAGGAGAGGAGAAAATTTACGATTACAATATGGAAGTGCATTTTACGAAACCTCATTCCCTTTACACTCAATTTTAATTCTTTAAGAAAATTACTAGAATGAATATAAGCCAATATATTCAGAAGATATTTTTCTTAAAATAGAAATTTGTTTTAAAATTATTTGGAAAAAAATATATTTATTATTTGTATTACTGAAAAAAATAAATTATGTTCAAACATGCATTTTCTGTTACATACGTATTATCCCGTCGCCCATTTCCGCAAAATCAAAAACACTGTCACCAATAGATCGCATACGCTCCAAAATTGGTTTCCCACGTATTCAAATGCATTAAAGGATATTGGCCACCAAAATAAAATTTGGCGTGGTTGGCGCGCTGCTGGTGGATCGACGGGATAATTTCTTTCTCTTTAAGCTTCTTTTACCTTCTTTTACCTTCTTCTACTTTCGTATTGCTTTGTGAGCAGACGTGGACTGTCCACGTTGCTTGTGCTTAATGCGTACCTTTTGAGATGCAATAAAGCTAACTTTAAAAAATGTGGAAGTCTCTCTTCTGTTATCGAATCTGCTTTCTACTCCAAACACAAAAATTTGTTATATATACACTCTATAACAAAAAAAATCTACGCATCAAGAAGGAGTTGTCCGATTGAGACGAAAATTGGTAGATAGAAAGACAATGTATAGAATAGTAAATGATTAAAATATCAGAACAATTGAATAATGTATTTCAGAATTACAAAAACAAGTTCAATAAAGTGTTGTCCCGCCTCTAACCTATATACAACTGCCACACGGCGTGGAATAGATCGATAAGCTTTCGGATGGCTTCCTGCAGTATTTCCTGTCAAATTCACTCCAACTGTTCGAACGAGGTCATTAACATTCCGTGGCAGATGCAATCGTTTTCTCATCATATCCCAGAAATGCTCTATGGGAGAGTGATATGGCAATCTTGAAGGCCAAGGAAGGATTTGACAAGCTTGCAGACAGTTCATAGCAACACGTGCTGTATGTGATGTGGCATTGTCCTGTTGAAAAATCAGCCAAGGGTACTGGAAAAGGAATGGTAGCCAAACAGGTCTTAGCTTGTCGTCAATGTACCTCTGTGCAGTAACTGTACCGCTAATGACGAACAAATGGGGTCGATTATCAACGGAAATGGTAACTCAGACCCTAATTGCTTTGTTGAGGGCCGTCCTGGCGTGCAATAGTGAAAGCATGCTCCACTCTTTGCCCTGAGTGTCTCCAAACACGTCTTCGATTACCGTCAGTATACAGTCTGAAGTGGAACTCGTCGCTTAAGACTATACGTCCCCAGTCGGCATCATTCCAACCTGATTGAGCCATGCACTACTGTATTCTTGCTCGGCTGTGTCCAGGCGTGAATGGCAGGTGGCATAACGGTCGGCGAGAGCCTGGATTTCGCTGTCTCAACCGTCTATGAATGGTCATTTTTTGGGTTGAACGTCTGATGGTTGATAGGGATGAAGAAGGCGCTGTGACCATTGATCATACAATCACTCTGTTCTCACGATCTGTTGTAACCTTAGGCCAACCGCTACCATCTTGACGCTGAGCTCTGCTATTTTCCATCCACCCATCCTTGGCAGCATCTTCAAATCGCGCATTTGTTTGACTGAAATGGTAAGCGATTTCCCGATTTGTTCAACTGGTCTTTTTCAATCCGATTATACGATCTCTGCCAATCTCTGACGGTTGCTCGTAATGAGTGCGAACCCTGCGGAGAGGCATTTTTTAAGCTGTTAGAAGGTAACCTGAATCGCAATAAAACCGAAATAACCGTTGAAGAACTGCTCCTTATGTACATTTGCTGGATGCGCAGTTCCGATGCTTTGTAGATCAAACTATTCTGGTTTTGCATATCTGGTCAAAACACTCATGCATACGACATTTTAAAGTAATCGGATGCTTGCTTCTTCGTGCGCCGATTTTTTTATTATAGATTGTATAAACATACATTGGTCAAAGTCCCACTTAAAACCCACAAAAAAAAAAAAACATTCTTTGTTCACGTTCCTAATAATCATAAAATCAGTTATATATTTTTTATTTATCATTACTTAGGACATCTTGTGGATAAGCGTTTAAAGAAGTCCAAATAGATGCTTAACGGAAAATGATATTTTTATTTTTTTAGAAACTCGCATCACAAAAATGGCTTAAAGGCAAAGCACAACAAAACACAACCGATGTATACAACAAGATGGGTAACGTAAAATGATGCTTTTAAGTCTTTAGAAATCTGAGGTGTACAACTGAATGAGTAACGGAAAATGAGGTTTTTATTTCTTTAGAAACTCGCATCATAATAGTGCCATAAATGCCAAGCACAACAAAAACACAACCGATGTATATAACTAGATGGGTGATGGAAAAAGATGTTTTTATTTCTTTTAGAAACTCGCAACACGATAATACTATAAATGCAAGACACAAAAAATTATAACCGTTGTATTGTAATTTTGTCCAAAATCGAATTTTTTTAAATTTTGAGTTAAAAATTGCAAAAATAAAATCACTATTGATACCAAATTAATTATATATTTTTTGTTTCATTTTACAAATCCTTCCTTAAAAGTTTATCTATAGATATGCATGAATTGAATGTTTCACAGCATTATTCCAAAATAATATATTTTAAAAAGATTTTCTAATAGTTTAACAAATATGTGTTAAATATAATGTATTAATATAATAAACACATTCTCTAAAACTGCCTGCCCAAGCGTAAATACATTTTCCTTTAATGATCATGAAATAAAAATATACTGTATGCCACTTACGTCATTCACACAGCAATTTAATCTGCGAAACAATTTCAACACGGTCTATAATCTCGCCAAAGGGTTTCAACATTGCCGATATCATAGACTAAGTGTTTCAACTTAGTTAAATTAGTGCATCAGTTTGAAAATCTTGAGCAGAATTTTTAAGTCATATTAAAGTTTCTTAAAAATATTATAAATTATAGCGTTAATGAGAAGTTTTGAAATAACCTTCTCAAAAAATTTTATTTACGCAGTATAGTTAAATATATTTTGCTCAATATATTTTTCTGAAATATTATTATGATAGTTTTAAACCCATCCTATTTTTACTTTCTTTATTTTACGACTGGAGTTTAAGAAATTGTGCAATTTCTTTTATAAGGTAGTTTCATTTATTTATTTTTAGCAATATATGTGGGTGAGTAAAGTGTTGAATATAATGCATACTAAAAACTACGTGATGTCTACATATAGTTTTCTGGAATCTCTTTAGAAAATTTTGAACTTTTTTTTATTTAATTCTGAAAAGTAAAACTAAATTGCTTTCTTTTGGGTATATAGAGAAAGAATAATAATTGTGAGGTTTATGTTAGAGCCGAGCACGCTATTACTAAAAATCCTAATATTTTTCTTATATTTCAACTATAAGTTTAGTATTTTATCGAAGATACTTTTATTATTCTAAAAAAATGTCATTTGAAATATTCTCCGAAAAGAATAATATATACATGACTTAATTACACAATGTACTTATTGAATTTGAAAGTAATTTCATCAAAAAAATTTGGGAATAAAGTAATATGCCATATATATATAAATCTATAAATATAATTATATATATATATATATATATATATATATATAAAGTAGTAAAATAAATTTCTTTTACAGTATAAATCCAAAGTTATAAATTGAATATAACTTCGGATTAATATTTTAAGTAGTATGTTTTTAATTAAGGCAATAAGTCCATTGCTTATAACGTGGGTAGTATTTGTCATAAAAACTTAATATAAAATAAATGTCGTAATCAGTTTTACGAATTTATTTCGATTTTTTAAGATTGTTTAAAGATATTCACGATAAAGATTTTATAAATTTAAAATTATATTGTTTAGAGTAGTATTTAATATCAAAATTAATAAGAGGATCAATTTCATGAATTTCTTTTGTTTTTTTAGATTGCCTGAAGATATTCACAATGATGATTTTATAAATTTAAATTTATATTGTTTAGTGTAGTATATAATACAGACAAAAAATATCGGATTCAGTTTTATGAATGTCTTCTGATTTTTTAGGATTAATTGAATTTATTTACAAAGAAGATTTTGTAAATTAAAAAATGGATTATTTAAAGTAGTCGATTACGCAAAAAAGTCACCTTTTTTTTTAAAAAAAATCAGAATAATTTTAATTTAATAAAATTCATAGTTTTCATCTTAAGAGAACAAAAAGATTTAAAGCTTATCATTCTAAAATATTTCATATTGTTTCCTCGTTACGAAATAATGAATAAATGCTTTCAGTTTTAGATGCTACATATCAGATTCAATCTTTAAAATAAATCTTTTATTAATAAAATTTCTGCACTTTTCTTTGTGAAAAATAAATGCTTGTAATCCATGTTCGAGATGGTCTGTTTTACATAAAATAATCTGACTTCTAATCGGGTTTCAAATTTATTAACAGTTTGCTTTTCAAAGATAAATGTCCCGAGTCTTAACATTCTAAAATAGGTAACAACGATCGAATGAGAACTTCCAGTTTTAGATACGACAAATACTACTGCAATTTTAATCTCTGACATAAATATCCTACTAGTACAAATTCTGGTACTAAAAGAAATTCTAGTTCCTTTTGTAAAAATAAAATGTATTCAAGTCTCCATAGATAATGATATTTCAACCCAAAATAGGCTAGTCGAAATTCAGATTTTGAATTTCTTATCACTGAACTTTTCGAAGATAAGTGTCTCGAATCTTATCATTCTAAAACTTGCTTCTGGCTACCAAACATTGAAAGATAATTCCCAGTTTGAGATACACAAATAGTACTGCAATTTTAATCTCTGAAATAAATGTTTTACTGGTATACATTCTAAAAGTCCTCTAGGGAAAGCTAAATACAATAAAGCATCTACAGAGATGGATCAAAAGGATTTGCCTATTTCACCCAAAAAAAGATAATCAAAAATCAGATTTTAAATTTCTTATCACCTCTCTTTTACGAGAATACTGTCCAAAATCCTATCATTCTGAAAGAGTCTAAATATTTTCTTCCTGGTACCAAACATTAAATGAGATTATCTAGTTTTAGATAAGATAAACAGTGTTACAATTGAAAACATTATAGCTGAAAACCAGATTTCAAATTTCTTATCATGGGCACCTTTAGATATGAGTGTTCTGAATCTTATTATTCTGAAATTTGCTTCCAGCTATCAAACATCGAAACAGAATTTCCAGTTTGAAATTCACAAATAGTACTGCAATTTTAATCATCAAAATAAATGTTTTATTAGTAAACATTATAGAATTTCATTTAGGGAAAATTAAATAGAATCCAGTGTCAATAGAGATAAACATTTTTACCCATAATAGGTTGGGCGAAAAACAGATTTTAATTTTTTTCTTTTCTTCTTTCTTATCTCTTTCGATGTTTGGTAGCTGGTAGCAAGTCTAGGAGATCAGTGTCTAGAATCTTATCATTCTGAAAGATTCTGAGTATTTGCTTCCGAGTTCCAAACATGGAATGTGATTTTTTAGTTTTAAATACAATAAATAATGCTACAATTTTAATCTTTGAAATAAATTTCCTTTTGGGAAATCAAAAATCATCGTAGACTTCATTTAAAATCAAAATATTTCAGGCAAAAATCTGCTTTTAAATTTCTTATCACCGACATCTTTAGAGATAAGTGTTTCGAATCTTATCATTCTGAAAGAATCTAAGTACCTACTTCCGCTTACTAAACATCGAATAAAGACTTTGAGTGTTAGATACCGCAAGTAGTAAGGCAATGTTAATCAGTCTTCCAAATTACTAGAACCTTAAAGAAAAACTTAAGGTAGTTTACAATCCAGATTAATTGGTGTCGTCTAGCCTCACCATATTATCCAATATTGAACTATAATTAACTGGAAACAAATTGTTTCACATTAACCGACAGTAGCTTCCTTTTAAGACCTGCCTTAAAAGAAGAAAAGAAAAACATTCCAGGCTAATGCGAAGCACCTTACTAAGGTTGCTCTTAATCAATAATGCGAAAATTTATACTCTTTCCTTTGATTCATTTTAATTAAGCTTAAATGGGCAAACCGGTGCCAGGCATTAAAAATTAAGCAGGTGAAGAAGCTATTACTGGAAATTTATGGCCGCCTTGAGAATAATTTGGAGGACATGCAATCGATCCATCCATTTGCAAGGAATCAGTTTCGCGTTTTAACAAGATTTTATGCCGAAACTGATTTTTTTTCTCAAGGCGCAATATCTTCATTGTTTCGGACAGGGATATTTCAATTTGGCTTTAAAGCTTGACACCGAAGGAGAAAAGTATCGGAAGGAAAGCCCCTAAAAGCCTCAGGAAAGTGACTTCGTGCCTTGCACAGTTTATTGTCAATTACCTCGGCTTTCCCTTTGATTGCGTAAATTTCGATTAAAAAAAGAGATGGGATAGTGCATTGACTTTTTAAATTTTAATTCCAAGGCACTCTTTTACTTTTAAGCGAGTGACTTTCTTTCCCTTGGAGTTCGCAGAAAACCCATTTAATTACAACAAGCATAAAACACTGCACTCAAAACAAAAAGCACCTTCCCGAATGAAACTAGTTGCACGTGCTTGGTTATTTTTACTTTGAGTTATTATTTAAAGATGATATGTATAATATAATACTATTTTTTTATTAAATTTTAACTGGTAAATTTATGCTTTAATGCCATTTCTTTGTGCCAGGAAAATATAAATATGCAATAACTTGGTATAATTGTATTAATGTAGTAAAAATATATGGTCAAGTATAAAATATTTATTGGTTCAAGCATTTATAATCATCCTTGTTTATAAATCTTTCAGAAGATATGAAAGTTAGTTAATGTAACATTCATTTGAATTTTTATACCTAAAGGGCTATGCTAATGGAAACTTTATAATCTTTCAATAGCAATAGGTTAGAAACAATCAAAGCTCTAATCATCTTTACTTATAATAAAGCATAATGTGTGTGTGTGTGTTGGCGCTCTACAGGTCAGATCGTTCAACCTACAGTTAACAAATTTGGTACATGTATACCTTGGGAGCCTGGAATATGCACCTCGGAGCCCTTTTTTTGAATTTTTTATTACAATTTTAATTAATTAAAAAATAAGCCAAATTTTGATAATAATTTCTATAACTTCCAAAAATATTGCTGCACAAAATTAATTTTTGCATCAAGTTAAAGCTCAAAAAATTAGCTTTTCAATGATACTGATGTTTTGAACTATAAATTAAAATTCTATTTTTAATGAATTTTTAAAATTTTAATTTAATCGTATTTTTCAACGATTTATTTCGCATAAAATAAATATAAAATTTTAACTTCACGATGATCGGAAAAAAAATCAGCTTTTAATAAAATGCTGCCATCACATTTTCAGAAGTTCTGATTTAAAAAAATAAGTTAATTAATACCAAAAATAAAACAGAAAAATACAATTTTCCTCACGTGATGATATGAAATGAAATTAATAGGAAATGTGATATTTTTTTAACAATAAATGCAAGAGAAAATATTTCTTGATCGTTTGCAATACCAAAATTATTATTTCAACGAAAGAATTAAAATAAATAAAAATACAAAATAAAAATATGTTACAAAAGTGCGACATTTAAAACTGAAAAAGAATTTTTAGAAAAGCACCAAACGATAATCTTCTGAGAACGAGATTAATTATTTAAAAGCAAGAAATCTTAAACGAACTTTGAAGATGACGTCATTTCAAAAAATCGACGACAAAAAGCAATTGATATTAAGTAGAAGTAAAACATTTTTGCATTCTTTTTTTTAACTTTTAAAACAATAAGACATGTTTTGAATTGTTACTTTTACTTATGTGAGGAAGATATATTGTGCAAATCCAGAAAAATAATTCCTTCAGATATTATAAATTACAAAAAAATTATAATGTTCCAATTTCTGTATTGAACATAAAACTTCAATGTCGGACTGTTCTGCTTCCAGTTCTTAGTTTTATTTAAAGACACGCTTGGATTGAGTAAAAGAGGTCTTTATATTAATTGCAGTTTCATCATTTCCACTTTAGTTTGAAACTGAATTTTACGTGCATTGATAGAAAATCAGAGAGAGATGCGGACTTCAAAGATCAGGGCTGCTTAAGGCCTATATAATAGTATAAGTGAATTATATGAGTATCGAAATTTTAAGTTTAAAAATATTTTGCTGAAAAACTTATTATGAGACCAAGTTATATATAAAAAATTGATTGAAACGTGTATTCGGCATTAATATAGGCGAACCAGCTGGTCACCAAAGGTGGTATAAAAAATTGAAAATCAAATAATATTAATTTGTTTAAAAAATTTTAATGACTGCTTGACTCGAAAGCTTCCTGCGTGCAACTAGTCATGTGAAAAACATGGATTTCTTCTTTTCAATCCTCACACTTGAAGTGATTGACCATCAGTTTTGTTGATGGTCATTGAGATTGCAAGTTGAATGGGGAACTGCAGTTGTTTCAAATCAAAAGGCATGTCGATGGGAATAATGGGAATGCGTGGAATAAGCACAGCTTTTGCAATCGGCTTTCGGTTAAGAATAGTTTTCTCTCTTCTTGCAGCATATTGGTCTTTTGATTCTGATGCGTGGAAAAAGCATTGTCTTTCAAATCTTGCCTCATATTGATTTTGGAGATTCTAAAAAACCTGAATTTGTAGTTCATAAACGATCTGCATTATTGCTTGCTTGTCGCTTCTCGTTTATTTGAAAAGCTGAAATTGCGTTATTTCAAAGTGCAGCGCTGGTAAATTTATTAAGTGAAGAAAATTAGATGACGTATCTTTTAGCGAAGCAATCAACATGATACACGTTTGTATAACCAAAATATCGTTTGCCAATCACAGAGTAAATAAAGAAATACTGTTTGCACTGGAAAATTTCCATTATATATAACTTAAATTCATCGGCATCCTAATAATATTTTGCATGTGTGAGGAAATTTCTGAATTATATGAGTGGTTTTTCGTAGATAAAATATTGTATAATGGGAATGACAATATCCTGAATAGATGGCCACTAATGAAAAGATACAAATTAACGCTTGCACTTAATACTTCAATTTCCATTTTACTCACATTGATTGGCATCAATCATAATAATTTTATTTTGTGTGATCAATGTGATATTTATTCCTAATGGGACTTGTCGTTTATTGTTTACTGTTTGTCTTTTGTCGATTGTTATGTTTGAAATAAAATCATCGTACAATTGCAAGAACTAAAATGACAAAGTTTTATTGGAATTTACGGAACGGTACAAGCAAACATAAGAAACGAACAGCGCATAAGGTACTAAAAAATATATAAACGCGATAGTTAATATATATTTTTTAAATGCAATGTAAAGCGTGTTTGAGAATAACGCTTTTATTAGAATATATGCGAGAAAGTTTTGGGAAGACCAGTCTCGCTGGTTAAATATACGAAAACAACGCATTTTTAATGAGGGAGAAAAACTAACATCCACCTATAGTGATACAAAATGTAAAGATTTTATTTTCCTTTGAACAAATCAAATCATATTCTTACTGGCGATTTCTACCTGGAAAAACCGCTGCAAACCGGTTGGAACTAGTTTAGAGTGGTTTCAAATATTAGCTGCCAGATGCATTGTAATTTTCGAGAATAGCTAAACAGTATAATTAACTTATAGGTTTAACAAAATTAATTCTGTTTAAAAGTTTGGCGTTGATATAAAACAATAATTAAAGTAATGTATTTATAATTATTTTTAATCATAATTATAATTTTTTTTCTGTTTTTTTTAAATTTAAAATAGAAAATAAAGAAGGTAGAATTTCAAAGTCCTGTAATAAATCCACAAAAGCAGATTCTTGAAATAAACTGGAAAAATTCGCCAATGGATGTAAGGAACTTGTACTATCTGTCAGAACATCTTTGACAAAAAGATGAACATAATGCATACAAAGCTCGGAATCGAATTTTTCAAAAAAAATCAGAAACCCAAGAGAACTGAAAAGAAGGATTCTATGATTAATGATCCAGGAAATATGACTTCTTGTTTCTGAAAAAAAATTCTAACTCGGAGGAAACGAGCCAATCAAAGAGTAGTTTCAGAAAAACGTTCAAGGCAGGGAGGATAATCTATTTCGACTTCAGAAAACTGAACGATTCGATCCATATGATAGACAGGAATACTGTATGATATATTAGCACTAGACAAAGCCTATTTTCAAATAGTTCAAATAAATTCCTTATAGGTTCTGCTGTGTAATATAATTGTAATAATTGTTGAATTTTGCTTCTTAGATCAGTTAGATATTGAATCATTATCATTCTTATTTTTACAAATCTGAATTACTCAAATAAACAACACTATAATCGTCAAAAATTTTTGTTTCGAAATTTGTAGAGTTTTCAGGTTTTAGACATTAATTTTTTTTACAGTTTAAAAAACAATGTTTTGTTTGTTGGTCAGTTTGTGAGAACCGTAACTTAAGCAACTCAATATTGGCACGAAAATTCCCAAAAAACGATCCGAAGATGCAGATTTTACTGTATAAGAAAACGTTTATTAAACATACACAACACAAGCTACAATTTTACAAATAATTATCTCTATTTAATCCGATAATCTGAGTTAGCAAAGCTATAGAACGCGCGCCGAAGAAAAAAAAAACACTCATTCAAGCTAAGCCAACAAACATATCACGTTCTCTGAACTGTTTTCATTACCCACCTTAAGCCGCGCCTTTTAATAGCGTCCCAATAAAGTGAGAGGGGCAAACACTGAAACGATGCACTCGTTATGGAGAAGTTTGGAACTTTCTCCAACATTCTTTAAGAACAATTCTTTATTTCTTAGCCTTTACTACACATTTAAGTGCGTAGTAAAGCCGCTAGCGACCTCATTACGTCGCCAAAACACTTACATCACTCAATTAATCAAATATGGCGATCTTTTGTTGTAAATCCCATTTGAATGGTCTTTTCACTTTGACACACAAATGCACGTTCCATTGAAATTAATTATACACAATTAAATTTTGACAAATATTTACATAAAAATTCATAAATATTTATAATATTTAAATCTAATTTACATCAATTTCATAACAATGTATAAATTTTTTACCACAATTGTCCTGTATTGGATTTTGGATTAAAATCATCAATAGGAAATCTGTATTTCAATTCATTTGTATAGGTACCAAAACAGTAATCTGAGGTATACGAGATAGACAAATAAGATTTACAATAGTATTTTAAGAGAGTGTGAAATATATATAAATGGATTTTTGATTCAAATCCAACGATTGTTTGACAATTTGAATTTGAAGTTTCAGAATTGATGATGATGGCAGGTATGCCATAGAATGGAAGGAGGGGTGCAGTAGCTTCTGAGGTTATGGACCTAGGAACACTCGAGGGTATAAGTCTGTCATCTACCTCATGCAAAGAAGACACACACTTGTCACATTCGCTTGCATTCCCCCTTTTTACAGGGGGGGGGTTATTCAATCTCCTCACAGATAGAACAATCATGCCCTGACCGGGACTTAAACCGGGAAGCCCGGATCACGAGGAAGACATGCTACCTCAGTGCCAAGACGCTGGCTCTCTCAGAATTGTAAAGAGAAAATAAAATGGAATTGAGCATGGTATAAAAGAAGTAGGGTGATATGACTGAAATCTTTTATAAAAAATTGAGAAAATAAAGAAATGATTCAACTTTGGTCTGATATGCGTATTGGAAGCAGATGTCAAATTGGTGATCCACTTTTGAGTGGAAATGCTTCCAAAATTATATACTCGATATCTTCAGTCCACTAAGTTCAAAATATATGTATGAAAAAATAGAAGGTAGAATTTAAATGATAATGGGGGGGGGGAAGTCAAACTTTATTTTCTATAAAATTCCTTGTGTAAATTATTATATTTAAAAGAGTCATTCTGAGAATAAATTTCTAATGCCCCATGAAAAGAGCTAAAACTAATTGCCCTGAAACAATTTATAGCAGTAAATATAGAAATAATATTAACTATCGGGATCATAAAAATTGTTGTATCATGGAATAAATCTCTGTAGTTCAGTCCGGTTGGTAATGGAACCAGCATGTTGCATTTTCTGCTAGTATCTGAAGTAAAGTCATGACTGAACAGGAATTTTCTGATGAGCAAGGACAGGCAGAGCAAGATCTGAACTGCATGGCTGATGGTAAATTATTGATTTGCTAAAATTCTGTAGACTATTTTTTTGCAGAGTTTGTCGTCTGAAAATAAAGTCGCCATGGGACAACACACTGCTATTAATGAGCTTTTTCATGACTATTATTTTTTTAAAGACTCGTCACAATTTCTCCAGCATTGTGTTATAAAGTTCAGCGTCCATGGTAAATATGGTACATTCGCCTTCAAATGGATAAAGAAATGAGAATCGATATTACAGGAAGGTAACTACAGTTGCAGTCACAAGAAAACAGTCCAGATATTGCATTTATACATTTGTGAAAATAAAGAAGCTTAACCCTTTCACATATTTGTTTCGAAATTCAATAAGATTCTATGTCTTACCATGCTTTATTTTAGAAATAATTTACTCAATTTTACCAACTAAATTTCTGAGTTTCAGATTTATGGGGTTCATATTCAATCCAGAAACTCAAGGAAAGGAACTTCTTATGAATTGATTTTATTCATAATGTTTTAGGTATGTACAAATTTGTTCGTAATTCCATGCGCCAAAGTTCGGCCATTTAGCTGTCAGCCAAAGAATGAGGCGTTCATTGAAATACTAACCATTTACACTCCGATGATGTCTCTGACTTACCATTCAATATTGATGTAGATTAGTTTTTCAAAAAAAGTCGACTTAAAAGAATTATGTACATTTATTTTTCATAGCAATAAACAAGTCTTCATATTAGGTGAATAATAGTGCATATTATTATTTTTCGTAGTGCAAAGGGTTGAAGCTAAGTAATTTTAAAACTGATTTATAATGACTTTCAATAAATTAATTTTTATTTATAGTAAAAATTCCAATAGCTTTAATTCTTGCATTGAATACAAGCCGTTTAATTAATTCACAATTAATTTTTTAAAATTCTTACTCTTCTAGATATATTTTTAAAATCTAGAAATTTTCAAGGAAGTTTAATGCTATACTGAAAATTTCTTTCAATTTAAATGAATTCCTATTATTTTAGTTAGTTCTAAAATATAAAATTTATAAACTTTAGCTAAGAATTTATAAAATATATTTTCTCATAAACACAAACATATCAAATATAATATTTTTTCCCTCAACTAAAAGCAAGCTTTGGAAAAAAATCATTTCATGCATAGAGATATTGAAGCTTCATATATGCTTGGATTTTTTGAACTAAAGAATCTTCTTTTTCTAGAACATTTCAAAATAGTCCAATATCTCTTTGATCCTAAATTTGGGTTAGGAAATATGACCGCTTGATGAAGAAGCTCCAAGGAATTATTTATTGGGAAAATTTATACTGCTGATTCCAGTTTCTTGAAAAATAATAATAAAAAAAGCAATAAGAATTCTAGTATTTTTTCCTCCAATTTTAGTACATTTCTTTCGCATTGCAATACATTTTTTTTGCAAGCTTTCAGAAAACCTATGTTTTGTTCTTGCTTTTATATATTTATTTGTAGAATTTTTAATACATATATTTTCTATGTTTGTTGACTTGTGCAAACAATTTCGTAATTGTAAATCCTTTTTATTTAAATAAATAAACAAAATAGTCTTGCCTAAATAACAGTTTATATTGTTTTCTCAATTTAATTGATACAATCGTTTGCTAAAATAACTTCCTCTAGATCATTAAAAATATCATTTATTATTTTTTAAAACGTCCGAAATTGCTAATAAAAATATCATGAAAAATTGATAATTATTTCGTTATAATTTTCTTGCTAAGATTTAATATCCTCAGTACATAAATAGGAAAAAGATTAGACATCATAAAATAAACATAAAAATATCCAAATTAAATGCTAAAAATAAGATTTGATAACACAATATCGTAATAAAAAATATCATTCGAAATTTTTAAATAAATACATTAAAAATAGTTTGCAAAATTCCATAAAGTTTTTTTCTCGACTTTTAAAAACATCTGGCATCAATCAGAGTTTGGTTTTATATTATCGTTCGAAAAATAATTTATTTTTAATAACCTAAAGGTTTAACTTAGCAGATTTTTTTTTAAATGGCAATCACAATTGAGAAACAGATATACATTAAATTCAGTTTCCGTAATGCAATTTGAAACGAATATTTGAAGCATTTATGTTTCAAATGATTGAAATTTTAATGCTAATTTTAAAATAATACAAATAAAACTGCTTTCAGTCAGATTTAAATATTAGTTAGAAATATTTTAAAGATTATCTCGATCCATAGTACAATTGATTAATCGAAAAATATACATAATTGCAAGCAATCTGTGTTAAAACAGATACACAACCGATAAAAGCAATCTTCGAAACCTGAAAATACTATAAAGTATATACTTTCTCTACAATTTCATTTGTGATAACATAAATGCTTTGTTCTTAATGCTAATTGAATTTCATGTTATTAGTTACGGTAGGTGTAATTATGAAATTATTTTCCTTTTTACATTAAAATATAGTCATTAATACAAATTATAACTTACTGATTGTATAAGCTGTATTTTATGTTAAAAATAATTTCTATTGATGTAAAATTTTATAGATGAATGTCATCTACAAAAATACTGCTATTGTCCTGAAACTTCAAAGAAATACATTCTCAAAAAGTCTTCTTAAGTTAGTACTGTATTATATATGCTAATCAAAGTTATATATTTTTTTCTGCTATTAGGCATCGAATCGAATCTCCTAATTTTAATCGAATCGGAAAGAATTTAAATGTCTCCTAAATTTTGGTTGCTTATATATATATGCATATGATAAAGATTTTGGAAGAAATGACCTTTGCTGCTAGCAATCGCCCATCAAACGTTAAATAACCTTATTCAAACAGTATATTTGATTTTAGCCACTAGTGTACGCATATCAGATATATCAGGAATATATGCATAATTCTGGGAGTTATTGGACTTTATAAAAGTTGCTATCACAACCATCATGTTTCAAGAATACGATTTTCTGAATTTTTGCCACTGGTATATATGTGTATTAGACAGAGCAGAAATTATAATTTTTTCTATTTTTGGGCATAATATAAAATTCTACTGATGGCCATCAATTTTGAGAAGTTCACTTTTTCTAGAAGGTTCCATTAATTTTTGGCATTAGTGTTACACGTATGATATTTATCAGAAATTAGATTTTATACAGCAAAGGAGTATCGAAATTCAAAAATACACTTTAGAAAAAAAAACATCTCGTGTATATACATGTGTCACATATCAGAAATCATATTTCTTTTTGATGTTGTGCATTGAATTTCAAAAATATATTTTATCAAAAACGTCTTCGCAGCTATGCATTTGAATTTCATCAAAAAGTACAATTATTGACTGATGGTATTAGTATTTGGATTCATGCAATTAAACTAACAGTACTATGGTTAAGTGAATTCAAAATTAAACACTTCCTTATAATTTCAGTTCTATATTGATATTAAAAATTTCAAAATCACAGCTCAGAAATACTCTTTTCTAGTAGCCCCGCGTATTTGAGATTAATAGGAAATTATAATTTTGGCTCATGTATAGCATCATTAAGGTGATGCTAATGGACATACATTTTCAGAAATGCACCTTATCGAGGGGGTCTTTTAATTTTTACCTCTAGTGTCTATGATTATGAGATATATTAGAAATTATATTTTAGCAGAAAGAAATATCATTTATATATATATTAATTTATATATATTTATATAATTTTATATATATATATATATATAAAATTAGATCATTATATTATATATAATTAGATCAAAAATGATATTTCTTTCTGCTATCGAGCATCAGAACTCATAAACTCATATCGAGCGTCAGAACTTTTTCTAGATGTATCTCAAATATATATATGTGTGCTTGAGTTAAAGATAGATCAGATATTATTATAAGTACGGCCATTGCAGAACATCAAATAATGCCTTGCTAATGGGCATAAATCCTCAAAAAGGCACCTTTTCTGAGCTGTCTCTTAATTTTAGCCTCTAGTATTTATGAATATGAGATAGATCAGAAATTGTATTATTTACAGCTCTCTAACATTAAAGTTCTCTAATAGACTTTTTAAAAAGGCACCTCGTGTTATTGAATATGATAGATAAAAAATTATATGTTTGTCCATTGCCGAGTATCCTATAAAATGTTGCTAATAGGCATCAATTCTCAGCAATGCACCTTATCCAGAAGGTCCGTCTCTTGAGCATTAAAATTTATGAATGAACTTTTTTCTAAAATGCATTTAATGTATATGAATTTGAGATAGATCAGAAATTATAATTTTGGTAATTGTAGAGCATCACATAAAAAGTTGCTAATGGACATCAATCCTCATCATCGCATCTTATACGGAAGGTCTCTACATTTTTGCCTACATTTTGCCATATATAAATATGAGATAGATCGGAAATTGTATTTCACACAGCTCTCGAGCATGAAAATTGAAGAATACACTTTTTCTAAAATGCATCTCGTGTATATGCATATGCGTTAGATCAGAAATTATAATTTTGGTCATTATTGTTCATCATATATAGTGTTAATTAGCATCAATACTCAGCGATGAACTTTATCTGGAACATCAAAAATTATATTTCATATCAAGCAACATAACTCAAAAAGATATTTTTAAAAAAATATTTACGTATATTTACGTGCGATAGATCAGAAATTGTATTTCATTTTGTTGATGAATATTAAGCCTTAGAAATGTACTTTCTCTAAAACGTTTACTTAAATATGCATATTAGATTAATCAGAAGTTATATTTATTGACCTATGGCATCAGCATTTGGACACATAGAGTTAATCGAACAGTACAATAACTAAGTGAAATCAAAACAACAAAAATCCTCCTTAGAGAAAAATTGAAAAATAACGATATTTCATTGACAAACAATGGGATGTTTTTCACCCTTTCTTAGAAAGCAACTCTTTGCCGGTTTTCGGGGGAAGGCACTATTGTTCAGCGAAAGAAAAATTGGGAGATTTTACCAACAGGAATCGAGAGGCCTGTTGTTTGTCCCTTGAGATTTCGCGAAGCTGGACTCGAGAGATCCGAGAGCATTATTTTAAAACTTTTTAAGCAAACAAAGAACGGCTATCGGAAATTTCAGCTGTAGAATGTGGAGAACAACAAAAACAAATTAATCTGGAAAAAGCACAGAAAAAAAAATTGGACAAAAGAATTGAAAGTCGCAAATAACGAAATCCACTTTAGATTTCTTTTTTATTTCCTTTGTCAGCGTTTTCTTTGAAGTTACTGGGTCATTCAATTGTTGCGAAGGCGGATATTTTTTCTTCCTTCTATCCCCTTCTGGAAGTGCGAGAATAATGCTTTTAGAATGATGTTAATCCAGATACGAATTGCTTCGGCACTTGCTCTTATTTTTCTTTTCTTTTCTTTTTCTTTCTTTTTTTTTCGTGAACAAGAAGACGAACTGTTGCAAATTTCTTCTAAAGTAGTTACAAATGCAAATTCGGAAAAGAAAAAGAGCAAAAACTCATTGTGATTAATTAGTTTTGTTCAAAAAAAAGAAAGAAAAATTTAGCAAATTACACGTATTAGAATGCACGTACTCTTAGAATTGAAGTGCAAAATACAAGAGTGTCTCATGTTTTTTTTTCTTTTTTTTTACTAAAGTTAATTTAAGTTTAGAAAAAAGAAAAAATAATGCAGAATTTAATTTTCTTTGTATACATGAATTCTCATCTTTGAATATCGCAATTTTCAGTTGTTTTAACAAAATGATGAATGAGAAAATTATGATATTTTACGCTTTTTGCTTTATTTTATGAATTGAAATAGTTTTGCATACATATATTTTTTTAATTTGAAGTATTTGTGGATCAATTATCATATAGTTCATATTATTTTGCGACGGTAAATTATAGCAAAGTTTCAATTCCATTCTCTATGTGCGTTTTTGCATGAAATACGAATAATAACTGATACAAAATAATTTTGTTCTTCTTTATCTGTAAGCAAAGATACACACTTAAGGTTTTTTTTCAAAAGTGATCGTTCCTTGTTTCAGATCTAAATTACAATCTTTGGAAGAAGGATCGGAATAAATGGATGAAGTCTGCCCCTTAAAAAAGAGTTGTGACGTTTGTGAGCTACAAGTCAGACTTCTGTCCTCAGGTGATCAAGAGTCCATACCCTCAGAAGCTACTGAACCCCTCCTTCCATTGTAAAGCGGAACACAAGAACAACAATTGTAATTATTTAATGAAAAGTGACTAAAATAAAATTTTTCTAACTTGCTAAATTTTTTCTAAATCCAAGGAGTTGATTTTTTTATATTACTTGTTTTTTCTCTCTATCTGTATATATGCAGGGATTGGTCAAAAATATGGGAACACCTTGTGAAATGCTTGCTTAAAAGTAACAGTTGATTCTAGATGAGCCTGTAGGTTGCGCTGCTGTATTTCCTCATAAACGCCATCTGTACAGTGTCCTTAATACGATGTAAGTGTCAGTTGTTGTCAGACTAGTGTTCTGTGTAGTTGCAAGTGCATTATGTCTGAGCTAAGTATATTCGAATGTGGACAAATTGTTGGAGCTCGAAAGATAGGTGCTTCCGTAACCAAGGTAGCCGAAGTGTTTGGTGTCTCAAAAACACGGTTTCGAGAATTTATACTGTATACAGAAACAGCGAAAAAACATTCTCTGCTCCCAACGTGGAAGGAAATGTGTGTTGAATGATCGTGAAAGGCGGGCATTGAAGATGATTGTGACGAATAATAAGAAAACGACAACTCAAAAATCACTTCTGAAGTTAATGTCGGTCTTACAAACCCTGTCAGCGTTAAAACAATAAGAAGGGAACTCCATAAGCAGGGAATTGCAGGACGAGTTGCAATTCCAAAACCCCTCATCAGTAATTCAAATGCCTGTAACAGGAAAAGATGGTGCCGAATCCATAAAACCTGGACGATGGAGCAATGGAAGACGGTCATTTGGTCAGATGAATCTTGTTTCACGCTGTTCCCAGCTTCTGGCCGAGTTTACGTCTGGCGAACGCCGTCACAAGCGTACGATTCAGACTGCTTGCTCCCAAGAGTAGAACACGGCGGGGGTTCTGTCCTGATTTGGACAGCCTTACCGTGGTATTCCATGGGCCCCATGATTATCTTGCAAGGTCGCATTACTGGTAAAGATTATGTGAACATTTTGGCCTATCAAGTCCATCCTATGGTATAGTATTTGTTCCCCAATGGTAATGCTGTGTACCAAGACGCTAGCGCCCCCATTCACAACGCTCGCATCATCCAAAACTGGTTTTGTGAGCCTGAGGAGGATTTGTCTCATCTGCCCTGGCCACCACAGTCACCAGATATCAATATTATTGAGCCTTTGTGGTCCCCTTTAGAGAGGAAAGTGCGTGATCGCTATCCCCCTCCATCATCTCTAGCTGAACTTGCCACTGTTTTGCAGAAAGAATGGTATAATATTCCCTTGAAAACCATACAGAACCTGTATTTATCGATGCCTAACAGAACTCAAGCAGTTTTAAATGCTAACGGTTGTCTTACACGGAATTAGGCATGATATTATGTTTTTTTTCAAGTGTTCCCGTATTTTGTCCAACCCCTGTATATATATATATATATATATATATATATATATATATATATATATATACACTGAAGTGACAAAAGTTATGGTATAGCAATATGCAAATATACAGATGGCAGCAGTATCGCAGCGAAAAAGTATAAATGCGCAGTTCGTTTTCCAGAGTTTTCATTTGTGTTCAAGTTATTCATGTGAACAGATTTTTCGTGATTTATGGCGGCACGACGAGAATTAACAGACTTTGAACGTGGGATGTTAGTTGGACCTAGACGCATGGGTCATACCATTGCGGATATCGTTAGTGAATTCAACATTCCGAGATCCACAGTATCAAGAGTGTGCGGAGAGTATGAAATTTCAGGCATTCTATCCCATCATGGACAGCGCAGTGGGCGACCACCTGCACTTACCGATCGAGACCGCCGACGTCTGTGTAGAATGGTTAATGTTAATAGACACGCAACACTTCGTCAAATAACTGCAGGAATCAATGTGGGACGGATCCGATAGAACTAGGCGGCGAAATTTCTCTTCCTTGAGCTATGACAGCAGAAGACCGATTTGAGTGCCTTTACTGACAGCACGACATCGCCTGCAGCGACTCTTCTGGGCTCGTGAGCATATCGACTGGTCCCTAGACCAGTGGAAAACCGTGGTGTGGTCAGATGAGTCACGATTTCAGTTGTTACGAGCTGATCGTAGAGTTCGAGTGTGGCGCAGACCCCACGAAGCCATGGACCCAAATTGTCAGCAAGGCACTGTTCAAGCTGGTGGTGGCTGAATAATGGTGTGGACTGTTTTTGCATGGCATGGACTCAGTCCTCTGGTGCAACTGAACCGATCATTGACTGGAAATGGTTATGTTCAGCTGCTTACAGATCACTTGCAGCCATTCATGGACTTCACGTACCCACACGACGATGGGAGTTTTATGGATGACAATGCGCCATGTCACCGGGCCAGAACTGTTCGTGATTGGTTTGAAGAACATTACGGACAATTCCAGCGCATGATCTGACCATCTAGATCGCCCGATATGAATCCCATCGAGCATTTATGGGACATCATCGAAAGTTTCGTTCGTGCCCAAACTCCTGCACCATCCACACTTTCACAACTATGGAAGTCTATACAGACATCATGGTTCCATATTCCTGTAGAGGACTTCCAACGACTTGTGGACTACATGACACGTCGAGTTGTTGCACTCCGCCGGGCAAATGGAGGACCGACACGATATTAACAGCCATCCCATGACTTTTTTCACTTCAGTATATATATA
>JAOUZG010021905.1:357267-374952 GCA_026289955.1 Argiope argentata
AAATATTTTCTTTTGCATTTATTTTTTAAAAAATATCACATTTCCTATTTGTTTCATTTGATATAATCACGTGATGAAAATTGTATTTTTCTGTTTTATTTTTGGTAGTAATAGTAATTAACTTTTTTTTAAATAAGAACTTCTGAAATTGTGATGGCAACATTTTAATAAAAGCTGATTTTTTTTGAGAACCTCAAGAAGATAAAATTTTATTTTTATTTTATTTTTGCGAAATAAATAGTTGAAAAAAAACCCGATTAAATTACATGTTAAAAAATTCATTAAAATTAGAGTTTTAATTCGTATGTCAAAACATTAGTATCATTGAAAAGCTAATTTTTTGAACTTTAATGTGATGCAAAAATCAATTTTGTGCTGTAATATTTTCAGAAGTTATGGCGAAAAAACGTTAAAATTTGACTTATTTTTTAATTAATTAAAATTTTAATTAAAAATTCAAAAAACGGGCTCCGAGGTGCATATTCCCGGCATTCAAGGTATACATATACCAAATTTGGTAGCTGTAGGCTAAACGGTCTGGCCTGTACAGCGCCAACACACGCACACACACACACACTTCGTACTTTATTATAAGTAGAGATTAATGAATATTCAGTTTCATTTAATCATAAAATAAATAACGAATTAGATATTTGAATTATTTATGAATAAAAAAAACAATAGTCAAAATCTATAGAAATATAGTGTCTATAGGTTTAGAACTATATGTTATAGTTTCTATAGTGTTAGCTATGAAAACTTATAGTTTGATAATTTTTATTAAATCCATCTTAATTAATCAATTGCCTTTATAATGAATTAAAGTATTTAATTCATTTTTTATTTGAGAGTAAATCGAAGTGACTATTCATAAGCAATAAATAAATAAATAAATAAAATGAAGGAAGCCAATGAAGGAACTGAATGTAGAATCTTAATTTGATATTTATTTTCTCCAAATTATTTAACTAATTTAATTCATAATAATTCAGAATATTTAATTCATTATTCCCTCATACAGGAATCGATTAACCTTATTAGTCATATCAGAGTCGAAATTATCACATAAAGACAGTTTTATCGTAAAAATTTTATTGAACGATATTTTCAACTAACGTAGCCCTGAAATGAGAAATAGTATGGAGAGAGATCGGAACTTCATGACAGATATTTTTTGGGTCAAAATTCATAAAGTCTCCATACGAAAATTATTTTTAAAAAATATTTATTTGTCAAAAAAGGTTGGAATGACTTTTTTAATATTGCATAGTTAGAGTAATTTTACATTCGAAGTGCTCTTTATTTTTAAATATAGATAATTTTTTTAACATCATTTATATAGAATTTTTAAAAAATATTCAATCCCCCTAGATTTATTTATTAGAGAATAAAACTCTCTTAACTCGTTAAAAGTTTGTATTAATTTAAATACATGAATATAAAGCTATAACTCAAATTAAGAATAAGTTTTTTAAGTGCACTTATTTTTACAGAAGCTGATTATGCGAGAAGAAAATATCTAAATTATTTTTATTAATAAAAATATGTAATCGATTCTATACTCAGTTTAAATGATATAAAATACAAAATTACCATTTTAATATAAGCTTATTCAAATATATTATAAGTATTTCTAATGAGAAATTTACATAAAAAAAGAAATTATTCAAATTTTCCCAAGGGTAAATATTAGCTATTTAAAACCTTAATACCCACACATATTTATTTAGCGCTTACGTCTTGAAATAAAATTCAAACGCAAGCCGTTCATTTATTTAAATGGTGTACACAATTTTTCAAAAACATTGGACGCATGAATGAATCTTCTTTGACATTTAAATGCCTTGTGTTGTTTGATTTTCCCGTCTCTTTGATGTTGCTGCCTTCTAAATATCTGTCGCTCTTTAATTTAAAAGAAGATTTTCAAAGACACTTAGTCGAGTATCTTTTAGAAATTCTCTGCAATTTAACTGCTTGATTAGGAAAACAAAATTACTCCGTAAATGGAGTAATTTATAAAATAATGCCCTTATTATTTGAGGTTATTTGACTGCAATTAGAGCCTCATTTCTCTGGATTAAAATTTTACCTTTAAGAATCGTTTGGTTTGCATTTTAAGGGAATTTCTGAATAGAATTTTGCATATTTAGTAATCGGAGCGTGGAACGAAGGTAAATGTCTTCTTAATTGTGTGACAGGAAATTGAATAATACAAAGAATATGAGAGCTCGTATGTCTTTTCTTTAAAGTTATTGGGAAGTAATTTTAAATACACTCAATTTATAGTGAAATTATTCCAGTGTTTATAAGCATATAATTGATGCTTTTATAAAAGACATTGTTCATGAGTGCTAATAAAACCCAAGAGAAAAGGATACAAAATGTTACAAAGGGATTTTATAAATTTTAAATTCCTGTTTGGAGCACATAAGTAAGTTCTTTTTATAAGAGTTTCAATGATAATCAATAAAAAATAATGTTAATAAGTGCTAATAGAATATAAAAGGCTATATTACAAATATAACCAAATATGTTTTACAATTAATTTTTGAGATTTTCTTATAGAAAAACTATACAGGATGGGGGCGGGACAACCTCGTTGAAAGGACGTTGGATTCGCATCCCTTGGATTGCGAGTTTGAACGCGCCAGCCAAAGACTGTGTGTGTGCGTGTGGTGGACGCTAGATCTGTCGTGGTCACAAAGTCTCCCTGTCGAAAGTAATATCCCTTAAGGTTATGGATCGGAGGTGATCGTCCTCTGTTTCAGATTTAAATTACCATCTGTGAATGAATGAATGAAAAGCATGGAAAAAGTCCGCACCGTACAAAAGGTTTGTGACGTGTGAGAGCAAGAAGTCAGACTTCTGCCCTCGAGATCTTAGGAGCCTTACCCGAAGAAGCTACTGCACCCCTTTTTCCGTTGTAAAGCGGGACACAACAGCAGCAACTATACAGGATATTAAAAAAAAGTTGAGAATCCTGATCAACTCCGTTATGCAAATGTTTATGTGATATATTAATCAAAGACAATGTACAGGTTGTTTATAGTTAAAATGTAAGTATTTGAAAGACTGTGAAAGAAAAACTGTTTGAAATATGTTGAAGAAATTTGGTGTATGTTATATTTATAAGATGGGGGATTGAATGACACAATAAAAAATTAATTCAACTTTTTGTCATAGGTGGCATTTTTAGTGACAGTATTTTATACATTGTCATTATAACACTTTACTTTGTTAAAATATGAAATGCATAATGCATTACAATATTTGTCCAATAAGGGATCCTTAAAGTCCTATCAAATTCTCTTGACGCGAGAAAGCGTGATATTGTAGAGCCTAATATTTCCTGCGGAATTATAGCAATGCTGCTTTTTGAAGAGAAAAGAGAGTTAGATCTGTCCTTGTAAACGCGATCTCTTAAATATCCCCACAGCAAGAAATCGCAAGGATTCAAATCAGGTGAACTAGGCGGCCAAACATTTTGTAAATATCTGTTATGATCCTCACTAAATGTTTGAGGAAGCAGTTGTGTAACACACTGAACCATGTGAGGTGAACCTCCATCTTGATTGAATACTGTTGAATCGAGGTAGATTCTTTCTTGCGAAGCGGAAATCACATTACTTACTAAAATTTGAATGTAACTCGAATTCTGTTGTTATTGTTACTTATGTCCTTTGCCGTGGACAAGCCCCGCTGATACGATCAGCAGATTTTAAGCCTAAGACATGCGTCTCTTAGTTTTACAAGTAGCGCCATCTAGGGCCAAGAGTACGACTAACATATACACAAGTCACAACCCTTTTTAGGGGGCGGACTCCATTTGCATTTTCATTCATTCATCTCAGATTATAATTTAGACCTGGCACAGAGAACGATCACCTCTGACCCAGTGTCCCTAGTGGTATTAGTCTCGACACGGAGGACTTTGCTGTCACGACAGATTTTACAATCGCCAGCCATCACACACTCGGGGAATCTTTTGGCCGGTGAGTTCCGAACTCGCAACCTAAGAAGTACAAGTCCAACGCTCTAACAACCAGGCTATCCAGTCCCCACTTGAATTCTTCCATTATTAAAAAATAATCTGATTACCAATTATTTTCTTTTAAACAATAAAATTTTGTTGGTGCAATTTCTTATTCATTTTGTGAAATTATAAAAAATGTCTACATGCGTAATTTGTGATAAGAAAATAGAGACATTAAAGATTTAACTGTGAATATAACCATTATTTCATTGACCTATACCAGGAGTTCTCACAAAGTTTAGACAGAGATTTTGAAAATTTTACACGTACTCAAGAGTTCGTAGAGTATTTGTCGGGTATTGGCGCCACATCCCTTGACACTTCATCTTTCTCCTTACTAGTATCATCTCATCTAGAAACTTTGAACAGTTTACATTCCAGTTAAGGATATGAATGGGTTTGTGTGGATAGTCAATCCGTTCAGTGAGCAAGCCGTAGCAAAAGCTGAGCTAAGTGTCCGTCATCATGATCAACTGATAGAGATTTCAAGTGATGAGTCAGCTAAAGTAACTTTTAACGAAGTTTATATCGACAAATTTTGGATACGTATTAAAAAGGAATACCCAGAACTGTCCACAACAATATTAAAAACTTTGATGCCTTTTTCTACACACTACAACTGTGAACAAGGATTCTCCATAATGATAAATTTAAAAAAATAATCAAGAAATCATTTGACACTGGAAAATGACACTGTTTTATGTGTTACAAAGCTCATTCCAGACATTAAACAATTGATTTATTTCAAACAAACTCCTGTGTCCCATTAACTAATAGAACACAAAAACCATTTCCTATGCATATTAAAAGCTTTATGTGTAGTCTTTTTTTAATGAAAACTAAAGTAATAAATTTATTTTCTTTAAACTTCTCTTCCACATCTCGCGAACCACCTGGACACATGCCACGACCCCACTGGGGTTTTTGACCCACCTTTTGAGAACCCCTGACCTATATTATTCTTAAAGCTAGTAAAGATATATAAAATCAATAGGTCTTATTTATTGGATATTAGAGACCTTAATATTTCGTCCCACACTTTAATAAACAGCTATTTCTAAATTCCACAAATCGTACAATGCAGTAATTGAACAAACGTAATTTTCATGGCTTGACCATTTGGAACTAACTTCATTATTTCGATGATAGAAACATTTCGCCAACACAAAATTAGCTCTTAGTACGTTTATAAATCTTTGCGTACTGCGCAACAAATCATGGAAGGGCAATTGATATTAATATAAGAGGCGCCTTTTGGGAGTATTCTGAATGCCTCTGGGATAGAGAGCATTTGTTTCAGTGATGACCATAAGATTAAGGAAAATAATGTGATTAGGGTATCTAGAAAAGAAAAGTAACATGCATGTATATTTCTCGACTGCCTGTATATTTCTCTCAATTACCTTGTATATTCCAGATGGAAATGCTATTTATAACATGATTATTGCTATCACAGTTATAACAGTGCTGACATATCAATGTCAACTATCGAGCGTACTTTATATAAGAATATCTGACCTCATATCATATAACAATTTCCAATAAATGAATAAGGGATATATCTTTACGAACAATATGGCGTACTCCCTATAAGAATGCCAATAATAGCAGGATTTAAAAGTTGATTGTGCTTTTTACATTCAGTCAAATACCATTTCCTGATATCATTACAATTATTTTAAATTCAGTTGAATATACATCTTTAGATTATGATTTGTTTCTTATATGATATGTCAGGATTTTAATATTGTGTATTAGCAACATTGGATTAATAAGTCAGGAAAAGTTATTTGCACAACCTTTTAACTAAAAATTATATATTTCAATTCCTAATATTAGCTCACTCACCCTGTATAATTTTTTTAAAAAATTATACAGGGTGAGTGAGAATTAATATTTTTTTTAAAAAATTAATATTTTTAAGTTATTACATTCTTTAATTTTAATTATATTGTTATGACTGTAGGTTGTTTTATTATATTGTTTAATTGTTATTGTTTATTATACTAACTCTCCCCCAAACTCATAAATAAATTAATATAACGCTTTATAATTTTGTGAGTCAACTCCCTTAGTGTTACTCTTAATTCCTGTAAAATATAAAATTGTTAAGGTGAAAATAACAAAAAATAATTTTAAGGGTGCCTGGTCGCCTTAAGGAAACACCTTTTTTTTTTTTTAAAAAAAATATTTTTGTCATATGCACATATTCTGGATATTGTCGTCACTACAAATATAGGTTGGGGTGATATATATAAAAGTTTAAACCTAAAGTTTAATAAGATTTATTCAAATAATAGTTTAAAAAAATGACTTTTCTTGATGAGTAACTATATTAAGTGTTGTAGGGAAAAAGTTATGATAGCTGCTCAAATCTCAGAGATTTGGTATTTTGCCGGAAATCTGGTATTTGATGTACGCCCTAGAAATGACCATGTGCGTAAAGCAAAATTTCATCTGTACTTCTGAAATGCTGTGCTCCATCTTTTGTGAGTCGGCGATTAGTACCCTTTAAAAATCACTTAAATCTTAATAACCTGCCATTATAACGTCAAGAATCGATGCAATAGCCTCCTCAGACACCTAATGTTTTATATACATCGTTTTACGGGGATTGGCTCAACACCTCCAGGATTTGCATACTATCTGCTATACCACTTTTTCTGACTCTTCAATGTAATTCACTTTGACAAGAATAGAAAAATTAAGATTTTGGAAATACACATCAGGGTAAGACTCTCTATATTTTATTTGCCAAATATTTTATAAAGTTTTATTTAAATTTCAGATAATTATGAAATAATACTTTTATCATGTCAGAATAGGATATTGCTTTGGGCATGAGGTTTTCTGGCGTCAACAAAAATCAGTAGGCGAAAAATAAATATTTTATTATCAGCACTGGCATCTCAAAAAATCAGCTTTTAATATCGCGTTGTAATTGCATTTGCAAAAGCTTTGATTGAAAAAAAAAACAAGTTGATTACTACAGCAAATAAAACCTATAAAAACTTTATTTTGAGCACTTGATGATATGAAATGAAATAAACAGGAAATGGGATGTTTTTTTAAATAATAAATGCGAGACAATGTTTTTTAATGATTGTGTGCAATACTAAACTGACTAATTCGATGAAACCATTAAAATGAATAATTCAATTTGCACGAGCACATGGTGTTTGGCAGTTCAAGAAATGATGTTCTGACATGAAACATTGAAATATGCATAGCTGATTTCATTTTAATCTATTTTTTCTTTTAATATTTAAAACAGTTTTGTTTTAATATTTTAAATAATTAAAAATTTCATTAATTTTATTAAATGCACAACTTTTTCTTTATTAAGTTGTTTGAATGCAATTTATGTAAACTATAACTAAGAAATTAAATCAGTGTATTCTGTAATAAACTTTAGGAAGATTACTGTTCTGAAAAGTATTTGCCTTTTCTTCCAGGGGCTAAATTTCTTCACAGTAAAATATATTCAAAAATGAAGCTTAAGTTTTCAGTAACACTTGTAAAGTATAATATACTTGTCCTGTGCCCTTTTATAAGTAAGAAAAGGAAAACAAAAACAACACGAACTTGAAGTCTTTTTCGTTTGCCTGAATTTTCTTGAATTAGAATAATGAATTATTCATCCGGCTTGTAACCACTGGGGTGAAATGGGAAGGGGAAGTGGAGAAATAGAGGAGTACATTGGGGAAATTTCATTCCATTGTTCGAAAATAATGAGTTCTGTCCTTCAAAAGCGCTCTTCACCTTGCTTATATCTTACCTTTCCCGCTGTCTGATTTGGACTTGGTTTGCATCCTTAATTCTTTTCAGAGAATGGACGTTGATGTGTTGCCATTTGTAGTTGTCAAATACAGTTAATTTTAAGCGCACGTGCGTTATGTCTTGAGGACGTAAACGAGGGTGACAATCGTTAGCAAAAGGTTTATAGAAAACTGTCGGACACATTTTCAGTTCCTCATTTGGATATTTATAGAAAACGTCATGATTTGTCTGCAGATTCAGGACTTCAATCTAAGTTCTGGACACTTTTAAGAATTTAAACTTTTCTAAAAGACTTTTGAGATGTCTATTTAAATTATCTAAAAAACTGATGGCATTTTTTAAGCTATTAGACTGTTGTCAAAAAATTAGTTTTTTAAAAATTTAATTTTCATTTTTAGGAAAAATTAAATGTATAAGATTTGATTCATCATTAATGAGTTTATTAACATATAATTATTAATAATTTATTTAATAATAATAATAATAATATAATGATTATTATTAAAGAAATCATATATAAATATTTATTTTTATTGAGTTTCTTTGTTCAAAATAAATGAAATTAAATCAACTTGTTGTTTGAAGGGATAGTTAAAAATTCCTCCCTATATATTACAGGATTTAAGGAATTAAAGAAAAAATAAAGTTATATATCTACTTTATATGTAAGATCACAAGATTATGATGTGTGTACGAAATTAAAAACTCTTCTAATCTAGGTTTATTATTATTATTTAAAAGAAATTTATTGATATATTTTATGATATATTTTGATATGTTTTATGATATATTTTGATATATTTTATGATATATTTTGATATGTTTTATATATTTTGATATATTTTATGATATATTTTGATATATTTATTGATATATTTTGATATGTTTTATGATAAATTTTTATATATTTTATGATATATTTTATGATATATTTTGAATTGATATTTTTATTAGAATGGAAATATTATCCATAATAAATCCTTAAACCATAGCAACATTATGTTCTCACATGATAAATGAAACTGTAATATACTATCGCACATTTCAAGTTACTATGCGAGAACACTATTTTTTAAGTCACCATGTATCAATCAGATAGAAAAATATCATTTTCTCACATGACACATACTTCGCAATCAGCAACATGAAAAAAAGCGATGGTTTTTAATTATCGCAAAATCAATCTTAATTTTTTTCCCGGAGAAAATAATTTTTTCACTGAAAAACTAATTTAAACTAGTTTTAAGCAATCACATGACTATTAGACTACATATACGCCGATATTTAGAAAACGATAAGTTTTTCTTTTCATCTCTAAATAGTTCGTGATCCTAACCTTTATCTCGAATATTTTTTTTTCAAAATTAGGCTTAAACTTATTTGGAATGATTACGTATAACATGGAATTATTGTATTGTGAAATCGTCCGCTCCGAATTGTAACCTTTTGTTGACAAAAAGTAGCCAAATGTGACAACCTTCTTCATGAATTATTTATAATCCTAAATTGATGTCTCTGCAGTGATAAATCACCCATTTTCTGCCCGTTAATTTTGAGACTTCCAAAATTCCAAACAAAACCACATGATATTCTCACATGATAATGTTAAAAGAAAGATTAAAATGAAGTCCACAATGCATATTTCAATGCATCATTTATGAACATAATTTATTGAACAGCCAGGCACCACGTGCTCGTGCAAGTTAACTTATATATATTTTTTCATTTTAATTGTTTCATCGAATGAATCATTTTAGTATTGCCAACAATCCAAAAAACCTTTGTCTCGCATTGATTGTTTAAAAAAATATCACATTTCCTGTTTATTTCCTTTCGTATACTCAAATGCTCAAAATGGCATTTTTCTAGGTTTTATTTGCTTAGTCATTAACTTATTTTCTTTTGTTAAAGCTTCTGTAAATGGGATGGCATTACGTTAATAAAAAGCTGATTTTTGGAGATACTTGTGCAGATAATAAAATTTTTATTCTTCGCCTATGGATTTTTTTGACGCCAGAAAACCTCATTCCCAAAACAATATCATGTTCTGACATGATAAAAATTGTAATAAGAAGAAAACCTCAATATCAATTGAATAGAGATACTTATTTTGACATTATTTATTCATCTTAAATTAATTAATTAATTGCATTCATAATTGATTAAAATATTTTCTTCATTATTCATCTGTGTGAAAATCAAAATGAATATTCATTAGCATGAAATAAAGAAATGATTTCAAATATCATTACTTTGAGTAAAGGAGACTAATTATTCTTTAATAATAAATAAACCGCATTATTTATTATTAAAGTATAATTAGTAATTATCTCGCATTTATTATTTAAAAAACATATCGCATTTCCTATTTATATCATTACATGTAATCACGTGCGCAAAATGACATTTTTCCTGGTTTTATTTGCTGTAGTCCTTAACTTATTTTTTTAATATTCTGAGCTTTTGTAAATGCGATGGCAACGGGGTATAAAAAGCTGATTTTTGAAATGCTCGTGCAGATAATAAAATTTTTATTTTTCGCGTGAGGATTTTTGTTGACGCCAGAAAACCGCATTCCAGAAACAACATGATAATAAAAGTTCTGACATGATAATAAATAAAATAGAACAATTTATTGAAGATAATTGAACAAATTTTATTTTGAATCCTTGATAGTAGCATATGTTTTTAATATGCAATAATTTCTGAGTTAAAAAATAAAAGAAAAATTTGCTAGATATCCTGAAGGTATAGGAATACAATGTAAAAACCATCAATCTTTGAGAAAATTTCTCCATTTGTTCATTACTATAAGATGCCTATTTGTTAGAGAAATGAGAGCTACGACACGTTCGGAAGTTGTTAGAATTCTATTTTAAGAAAGATCTCTTACTATTGATCGCAGATCTAACGACATCGAGGATATCTATGTCTGGCACAAAGCCATTTTGTGCCAGACTCTATCTACGCCTCCAAAGGAAACGTACAATAATCTGAAAAAAAGTCTAGTTCAAGAATTTGACGATTCTATAATTGAGATCTCCATAAGTCTGCTAAATTCATTTTTGAAATTGTGTCTATATGTCCATCTCTTTTCATGGATGTCAGCATGATTATTACAAAATAAAACTATCTGGGTGAAGGAAATGTGCCTTGCATAGATTATGTTTCCTATTATGGTGAAAAATCTCTCTAGATATTGCTTTAATATACGATTATAAATCTAAGAGTCCTCAAAGGTAATGCCATTTTTTACATAACAAAACACGGCCTTGATGGCCAGGTTGGTAGAGCGTTGGAATTGTATTTCTTAGGTTGCGAGTTCGAAACTCACCGGCCAAACGAATCCCTGAGTGTGTGATGGCTGGCGTTCGTTAAATTTCTCGTGGTCACAAAGTCCTGCGTGTCGAGAGTAATACTACTGGGGGTTGTGGGTCAGAGGTGATTGTTCTCTTTTCCAGATCTAAAATTACTATATAGGATGAATGAATGACTTCGCCCAATAAAAAGGTTGCTAAGTCCTACTCTTGGCCCTATATGGCGCTACTAACAAAACAAAAAGATGCATTTCTTAGGTTTAAAATCTGCTGATATAATCAGCGGAGGCTTGTCCACGACAAGTGCAATTAGTCACAACACAACAAAATGTCTTAACATGTTGTTTTGGGGATGGAGACTTTTGGCGTCAGCAAAAATTTGTGGGAAAAAAATAAGCATTTTAATCCGTAGGCGAAAATTAAAAATATTTTTATCTACACGAGCATCTCAAAAAATCAGCTTTTAATAACCTGTTGCCATTATATTTGCAAAAGTTCCGATTAAAAAAATCAGTCAATGACTACAACAAATAAAACCTTGAAAAATGTCATTTTGAGAACACGATTACATGAAATGAAATAAATAGGAAATGTGTTATTTTTTTTAAACAATCAATGAGAGACAAAGTTTTTTTGGATCGTTTGCAATATTAAAGTTACCCATTCAGTGAAACGATTAAAATGAATAAAAATGTAATTTAACTCGCACGAGCACGTGGTGCTCGTTCAAGAAATAATGTTCTGACATGATACATTGAAATATGCATAGCAGATTTCAATTAAATCTTTTTTAAAATTCTTTTATAAGATTTTTTTAATTTTTATATAAGAATTTTTAAAATTCTTTTATAAGTACGTTTCATCCCTAGAATACAAAGAATTGTGGGAATCAAATCCTCAATAATCTTGATATTGAGACTTCCAAATCTTGCATATTATTTTTATATTACAATACATGTATATCTCTCATATTTAAAATATACTCATTTATTCTATGTTCCTGCTATGGAATTTCTTTTACAGATTATATAAATATACAGAATAACTTGTTTTGACAATTTAACAGTCTCCATTTTGAGCATATTTGAGGAATTAAAAATATATCAAACTAGATGTAGGCTTTTGTACCCACAAAGAAGTTTTGTATCAAATTTCAATCAGATAAGATAAAGGCGACTAAAACAAAAATTCCTTTTTTGGCACTTTTAACCAAATGGCAAGGATTGATTGCCAAATAATTCATTAATGATGATACAATATATTCTATAAAATTTAAATTTTCACCAAAGTTTAAAACTTTTTAATTATTGTGGGCCAATATCATGTAATCGTTACTGGCATCTTAAATGTATCAGAGTATGCGAGAAAATTTTGGAGAGACCAGTCCCATCTGATTGAAATAAGATTAGATAACCAAGAACTTTACATAAATAAATCAACACTGCAGGCAAGTCATTCATGACAGGAAACTAGTCAATTAGCCGGTATTTTAAGAAATATGACATTCCTCTTCAGGCAGCAAAAACCTTGCTACCATTTTGCTCCTTCTTCAATTCATGGTAGCCTGGAGTGATTAATCGCTCAGTCAGAAAGATAGAAATACATTATTTTCATGATTTCTCTTTTGACTTTAGAGAAGTTTTATAAAATGACTCGCTGCTATTGACAGTACCGATAGCTCTAATGAAATATATATTTTTTTTATTTTTTCATAAAATAATTACTTTACATAAAGATACTTAGCCTGTTATACTATTTCAAGAAACACTCATTATGATATATTAAGAATAAAGGGCATAAAGCATGTGGAAGAATTTTTATTAAAGAAGCTATTTTTTCCGAGGAATATAATAAAATTATTGTAAAATGTAATTTTTTTTTCAATTGCCATTAAATTCGTAATTTTACAAAGATTATCGAAGATAGCAGCCATTTTTTATTGTAAATTTTCGTTTTTATTTTCTAGTAAATGCATTATAGAAAAAATATAATGATCATTGAAAAATTCAAAAATTCGATGATATTCCAAATTTCAGACCTCACTGAATAAAAAACACATTTTTAGGAAATATCCATATGTTTCTACGTCTGTGACAAAGATAACTCAAAATTGACTTCAGCTAGACGATTGAAATTTAGTAAACTGTCTTTACACCAAATTTGCCTTTTTCTATAAAATTTTGAATAAAATACGTTTGGGGAATGTCCGTCCGGCTGTTAGAATATAAATTAGCACAGTAACTACAAAATGAAGAGATAGGTGAATAAGTTTCGGTATACATATTTAAAATTTATAGTGTAAATATCTGCCAATGTTTGAGGCAAATCTACTTAGTTTTATGGTTAATCCGTGTGCCTTCGTGGAGTGTCGAAGAATCCATCTATGACTTACCCTCAGAAGCCATTCCACTCCTCTCTCCGTTGTAAAGAGAAACACAAAAGCAACAACAAAAGTTGGGAATTACTTTGGCTATATTAGTGACCTATTTTTTATGGAATAAGTTCTGAATCTGAAATCTTCAGCCATTACTTCGCAATAGGAGTTTGCAATCAAATAACTATAAGTTTCTTCAGAACATATTTCAAAATCGTTACAGATAAAGAAGTTTAAACAATTCATATACATGTAAGCTACTAAAAATCAATTTATATAACTTTTGAAGAAGTTTTTAGACACGATTTGTTATTATTCAGCATTTAACAAAAAAATTTGTTCAAGGACGTAATTTATTTTAACCAATTGTAAGTTTAATTGGAGTTCGGTTCTAGAAACATCATTAACAGAGCAGCTGCTCTAAGCGCCACACGCTAAACGTATTTATAGCTGTAGCAGATACAGATAAATTAGATTATCTTTAAATTATGCAATTACCTAAGAACATAAAATGGAAGGGATCACGGCACAGGGCAATTCATCTTAACGGAAATCGATGCCAGAAACTTTCATTTGTAGAAACCCTCCAAACTAATAAATCAATACTCGCATGAAACCGAGAACTCAAGATTACCAGTGTACAAAGTAGTACAGTTAAAAAGGAATTCAAGCAATTATGGCGACAAAAGATAATATAGCGTATGATTGACAGTATATTCATTTGTATTTACATAATTTATATCCAATGACATTCATTTTCCAATTCCTACTATTAGCTCACACTCTCCCTATATGTATATGTATCTTATTCAAATTTTCAATCTATATTAATAAAAATGCAACTTGAAATGCGTTGCTAAGCGCAAAACTGGAGAACGGCTTGACCGATTCAGCTATTTTTTAAAAATATTTTTGTTAAAACACGAGGATGGTTCTTATGGAGAGAAAAAATGAAAAAAAACTGCGTGGAAAATAGTTAAAACGACACTTTTCTTACTTTCACGCCAAAAATCTTCATTTCCTTCCCCCACACCAACTGAGTAAAATAGCAGGAAGTAATAAATTATGATTTGTTTAAAAAGAAATACGCGAAGTCAGTTGGTTTTCATTCATAGATAATGGGATGTTTAAAAAAAGAAAGAAAATGTTGTTTTTATTATTAGTCTGTATGGATATTTAATCTATGTCGGCTCAAAATAAAGTAGTAATAAATAAAAAAAAAAGAATAACAGAAGGCAAAAAAGGGTTTGTAGAAATAGCAGTAGGGAAGAAAAAAAGAATAGAAAATAAAAGAAGGGTGTGTGTGTCACCATTATTTCGTCTGAGTGAGGCATTTTCCAAGCTGTTTTTAAGCTTTTGCACCTTTTGAAAACCAATTGTGTCTTTATTTGTTTAGTGTGTTTACATTTATGAAAATTTGAATATCATTATTCTATAAAAACAGAATTTTAGACCTTTCCCTCCACCATTTAAGTAAAATATCAATTCCGGGACAATCATTGCTCGGATAGAAAGAGAGAGATGAGTAGTACACTGAACAGATAATCTGAAGAAAATAATAATAAATAATATTATAAATGAATTATATGATTATCAAAATTTGTTTGATTTAAAAATATTTTGGTGAAAAACCTGTTATGAGATACAGCTACCTAGCGAGCAAACATTAGGGAGCATTAATATTGGCGAACCAATTGGTCGCCAAAGGCGGCTAGTCGTTAATAAAATACTTTTCTTTCATCCATTCAAGTTCAAATATATTTTTTAACACTTGTAGAAGATGATATTTGATGCTAATACAGTTTTTCAAATATTAATTCCTTAACTTTTTTATTAATTAATAGAAATCTAACTTTGACGCAAAAATTCTTCACTTCCCCACCATCAAATAAGTAACGAATGCAGTTTGTTTTTTCCGCACAGTAATGGGGTTAGGCTTAACAGGGTTTTGGCAGAATGTTTTAAACGATTCTATTTATTTTCATAATCCTTGATGCATTTAAAATTAAACATCGTTAATTAATCGATTTTAAATCGATTTAATCTATTTAAATCATAGTTTTAATAAAAGTTTTGAGTAATATCTGTACTACTATAATAAATGTTAAAGTTTGTATAAATGGATGGATGAGGTTAGACGATCAGGCTAGAACGGCTGAATGAAATTGAATGAAATTTAGGACAGAGATAGATTTAAATCTAGAATAAAATTTAGGCTACTATTAATTCTGGTTAATTGAACTGTTAATTTTTTTCTTAATTAAAAACTACCTTTCACGCCAAAAATCTTCATTTCTCCACCGCCAAATGAGTAAGACTTACGATGTTTTCGATCTGTTATTTCAAACGATTCTGCTTATTTTCATAGTGTTTGATGCATTTAAAATAAAACATCGTTAATTAATCGATTTTTCGGATTCATTTTGAAGTATTTTCGAATTAAAAAAACGAAAAAAATAAGGTTAAAAATTTTAAATCTGTATTGCGTTACCACAACTAGCGTAGAAAATTCACGCAATTTGCATTGCCTCAATTGGAGTTGAAAATTAAAATTTACTATAATTTTCTGATAAAATTTTTATAGTAACCTCAATTATTAGGCTGGTAATAATTGAAGTAACCTCAAACAACCAGGGATAGCCTGGTTGTTTGGACTTTGGATTCCCATACCTTGGGCTACCCGCCAGCCGACGATTCCTCACGTGTGTGGTATCTGGCACACGTTAAATTTGTCGTGGTTCTCCATGTCGAGAGTAATACAATTAAGGGTGCTGGTTGAGAGGTGTTCGTTCTCTGCTCCAGATCTAAATTACGATCTGTGGATGAATGAATGAAATGCAACGTAAAAATGTTTCTGACCCATGTGATCTTGTAGTCAGACTTCTGCCCTCGGGTCTCAGGGGCCATAACCTCAGAAGCTACTGCAACCCTCCTTCCGTAGTAAAGCAGAACAGTAACAATAATTGCAATAATTTAATAAAAAATATCGAAAATTAAATTTTTCCTAATAACCCAAGTAGAAATTTATTTTTAAGAAATGGTTTTTTTATATTACCTTTTCATATAAAAATTATCTTCCGTATTCTTTTCGTATTAATTCTTTTCCGTATTTTATGAAACGAAATTAAACTGAGACTTTACTTAATTATTTAGATTTCTTTAAAAAAAACAGTTAAATTTCGTGCTTACATAATAACAAATGTTGCTTTTAAAATTTTTTTAGTACGTTTAGGCAACATTCCAAAAGCTGTTTAATCGAAAAAATTTCTGAAATTAATTATTCTATGAACTTTCCTGTATTTGCAGACTAAAACAGACAAGATAAAGTTTTAAGGAAGCGGAATTAAGCGTGTCATTGCAACTAGAAATTTTTTTCATATAAATTTGTAAAAATCACAAAATAGTTTTAAAAAACATAACATGAAAGGGATTCTGTCTCAGTTATTCTTTGAACTTTATAAAGTTCTGCAAGATTCATGGCAAAGGAAAAAGAATTAAAAAAGTAGTCGGCGAATGTGAAATTTTTAAAGATGCATCTAGACTTCTCTCCAAAAATTTCATTCTAAGACCTTCTAGACTCGTTGGTGCTTTTTTTATTATTTTAATCCACATATGGCATGGAATTGTTCCAAAATATGCAAGCCAATGAGAAAATAAAAACCATCCGATACTTTTGTTTCAACGTAGATTTATTTTCTGTTTAAAAATTCTTCTTGAAAATACAACGATCAGAAAGAATACAAAATTTTATTCTTAGATATAATTTTATCATGTGTGAACATGATGCTGTTTTAGTTAAAATGTTTTGATGTCTCCGAAATTTACGGCAAAAAAATAAAGATTATGGGCCTGCGGAGGTTATCGGTTAAAGAATTTTTTTGTCAACTTTTATTGGAATCCCTGCCTGATGTTGAACTTTGAGAAAGTCATCATCGACAGACGGTCAACTTGTTTGATTTAGTTTAAGATTTAACAGGTGTCTACGTTATGGATATTAAATATGTGTACTGAATCATATCTTTAAATATCTGAATCCTATCTATCATATCTATCTGAATCATATTATCATATCCTATCCTATCTATCTGAATTATATCATCATATCTATCATATCAACACATATACCGTATTTGAATCATATCATCATATCTATCATATCATTACATCTATCATATCTGAAT
>JAOUZG010021905.1:383278-396522 GCA_026289955.1 Argiope argentata
AATTTATTTTTAAAATGTAGATTTAGAATTTTCTTACTTAAGAATGCAATTTGTGAGGTTTTCAAAAAAAAGCGTTGGAATAAACAGTACATTTTTATAAATATGATCATCTTAATTTAATTTATAAGTTGTGAAAAATGAAAACAGTAATAAATATATTCGCCTTGTATAAACCGAATCTATTTTTATTCAAATGCATATTTTATTCATAATAGCATTGTCTTATCTCTGTTCAAATTAAATTGATTTAGTATCTGGTGCCGTCTATATTACCAGAGAATTCTTCAGATCATAAGCAGCAAACCTCTTGACGATTCCAAACTTGCATAAAGTACAAAGTCATAAATATTTTCGCATTATGGGTTTAAAAAATAATGAAATTTACAGAATTACTTCTTCTAACAATCGATAACGATACAATGTATCGCGTTGCTTAAGCAACGATATTTTTCATTAAATATTCAAGTACGACTTATTAAATTATACTGGTAAAATTTCAAACAATATGCTTTCAAATTAGAGGATAGATGATCTTTGTTTATTGCACTTTCTCTGAAAAAAAAAACTTTCAAGAATTCCCCAAACAGTCTAAATGCCTTCAGTGTAATGTCGTCGCAAAAATCAAGTTACAGCTCCCAGTAATATGCAAATTAGAATGTACTAGACAAATGCTCTTTTATACGGAAGAAAAGAAACAGCACAGCAAGAGTTTAAAAACTTCCTCTTATGCTCGAGTATTCCTGAATTAGAATAATGAATTATTCATCCGGCGCATAACCGTAACGGTGACGGGAAGTGAGGGATAACCAGAAGAGTACATCGGGGGAGTTTCACTCCATTGTTCGAAAATAATGAGTTCTGTCCTTCAAAAACGTTCTTCACCCTGCTTATAACTTCACTTTACCGCTGTCTGTTTTGGTTTTGATTTGCATGCGAGCTTCTTTTGATTTGCGGAGGCAGATGCTTTTCAGTGGAAACTCGTCATATCCTGTTTATTTGCTGAACAGGCGCAAAATGCCCTGAAGGAATATAATAGGGGATGACACTCGATTGAAAAAACATTAACAGGGGAGTGTCAGAAACATTCTCAACCCTTCATCTGCTACTAAAAGCATATGGAATATGTTGTCTTTTGTATGAAGTATCGCGATTTCGTTCATAATTTTATTCTTCGTATAAAGTTAAATTAATTCTTGTTTTACAGAATACAGAAAATGTGAAGAATTTGAATAGACTTTGAAATGAAAAGCAACCTTTTTATTCGAAATTCAAATTAAGATATTAATTTTGGATGCTAATAATTTAATAAAAGTTAGAACAAAAAAAATTTAAAAGTTTAATGGACCTGTAATTTGACAGTGATCTAAAATTTATGACTTGATGTTCAATAGTATTATTTTAACAACAAATAAAATTCAGAATACTGCTTTGAACAAATAATTTTATTTTTTAAATAAGGATAAGTAATAAATCATTAGTGTTATTAGCAGAATTAAATTATTAAGATAAAGATTAAAATCAGATAAAATTAACTGAAATAAAATCTGTTAGTATAAGTGAAAATAAATAATTTAAATTGTTTTAGAATTTTGAAAAGTTTATTTTCTAGCCATTCTAGATAATAATTTATATATTTTCTAAACTATATACAAACTTGCTTAATTTAAACTACATCAATTTTTTTAAATTTAAAATTTTTACAAACTTAATTTAGATTTCCTCTAAATTACATAATTTAATTTTGTGTACTATATAACTACATAAAAACTTTTGAGTTGAGTAGAAATCTAATTTTTCCATATTCCTCATAGCAAAACATCATTTTAGGATGGACATTAATTGCCCATTATGAAGTTACAGTTTGATCAAAAGTGAATAAGCTCAAAAGACTTTTGCTGTTACTAATGGCACTTGACACGGTCAAGGGTGTTGACGGCAATCAGTTATTTTAAGCCGATTGAGAGTCTCTTGTTTTAAATTAGTGTCAACTAGGGCCAGAACTACGACTTAACTAACCACTCATCACTGTCACTTGTACTACCTGTTTTACAGGGGGCACATTCATACATCTTACCCGGGAAACCCAGCTATCGTGGGACCCCATATACTAAGACGCTGACCTAAAGGCTTTTAATTTCTTTTATTGAAGGCTATGTTAGAGTTCAGCAACAAGGTACTTAACATTAAGCTATGAAATCTATTTAAAAAGAGCTTTTTAAATGATAAAGAAGGTATTTAACAACAATAATTATTCACCCATTTTCTAAAATTTTCATCAAATGTCATGAAAATAATGATTACAACATTAGGTTATATTTTAAAATGAGAGAAAATTTCTCTTTAAGATTTACAAACATAAAATCTTATTTTTAATCATTCGGTTTTCTCTTTTATTTAAGACATGAAATAATTTTCTAAATTCATCTAAATTTTTTCTCCTGCATTAGAATGCATCCAAAATATAAGTAAAACTAATTTTTTTTACTATGTTTTGCCCAAATCCTTATATATATGTTTACTTATGGAGTAGATTTTTTTTTTCACTTTTCACTTATTAAATCATTTAAAAATACCAAAGATTCAGGAATTGAAATCATGAAGAATCAGGAATGAAGATTAGTTCTATCATTCACTTAAATTCCATGCGAAGTAAAGAGAATATTAGTCTATTATCTCTCAGCAATTCTTTCATAAACAGAACTATTAAATATGCTTTATTTTTCAAACATATGAATCTTGTCACCTTTGGATACAAACAAAATGAATATAATTACTGGTCCTTCTTAAATTTGGAAAATTAGGAGAAATAAAAAAATAGGTGATAGGAAATATATAAAGGGGAAATATTTATGTGCAAATACATAGCAGAAATCAGATAAAATGTAGATTTGCTAGCTAATTTTCGAATTAATTTGGTAATCCTATAAAATGTTAAAAAATATTTTTTTTTCTCAAATTACCTAGGTTATTTGCATATTAACTACTATACACTCGTTAATCCGCAAATTACATGCTATGTATTTGATAAATTGAAAATAGGATCTTTGATGCAACAATAGTAACGTTTCTGTGCCTTAAAATCAAATGTTTATTTATTGATATCTAGATAATCTAGTTAAGACTGTCGAACAATCAACAAATTAATTGAAGGGATCAATCATTAATCAATTAAAAAAACTATAATATAAAGTATTAAATACTTAGTACATTATTACAATTCAGTAAATGGATTTGCAAAATATATGATAAAATTATGTTAACGTGTTAGTTTTTATTTTACAAAGATTGATAGCACTTTGAATCGCATACCAATAAAATAAATGAGCGCATCTATTTGTGGTACATTTATATACACAATCCCAATTTTTGAAGTCCTTCAAGGTAACAAAGGATTCTTTTATTGCTGTTTGACATAGAAATATTTCTACAGAAAATGCATCTTCTTTCCTTAAAAATTCTTCTTAGCAAACATTAAATTCAGATCTTGTATACATATGTTTTAAAATATTCATTTTAATACAAAGCTTATAAAATCTATAATCCGTTTTGAACCTCAACAATATGGAAGCAGCTAATATTCACATTGCCTAGTTAAAATATTTAAAAATTCCTGATTTTTCTTCTTTATGGATCAAATAGATAATAACGGATTTCGAGGTTTAAGGCTTAACAGTTAGCATTTACATTTAGTAATAAGATCAAGTCCTTTGGTAATGAGTGGTATGATTAACTCATTTAGTGGTATGATTAACTCATTCAATAATAAGAATAACTCATTTAAAATGAGATGAACTCAGTTAGTCATAAGATGAGCTCATTTAGTGATAAAATGAATTCGTTTAGAGTTCAGATGAACACATTTAGTGATAAAATGAATTCGTTTAGAGTTCAGATGAACTCATTTAGTGATAAAATGAACTCATTTAGTAATATGATTAACCCATTTAGTAATAATATGAACTCATTAAGTAATATGATTAACCCATTTAGTAATAATATGAACTCATTTAGTAGTAAAATTAATTCATTTAGCAATAAGAGATCTCATTTAGTAATATAATTAAACCATTGAGTAATATGAACTCAATTAGTAATGATATGAACTCATTTAGTAATTAGATGAACTTATTAGTGGTAAGATGAACTCAATAGTAATAAGATGAATTAATTTAGTGATAAGATAACTCATTTAGTGGTAAGATGAACTCATTTAGTGATAAAAAGAACTCGTTTAGTAATAATATGAACTCATTTAATGATAAGATGAATTCATTTAGAAGTAAGATGAACTCATTTAGTAATTTCATTTAGCTATAAGAGAACTAATTTAATAATATTATTAAACCATTTAGTAATATGAACTCATTTAGTAATAAGATGAACACATTTAGTGGCAATATGAACTCACTTAGCGGTAAGATGAACTCATTTAGCAAAAAGATGTACTCATTTAGTGATAAGATGAATTCAGTTAGCGATAAGATGAACTCATTCAGTAATAAAATGAACTCATTTAGCAATAAGAGAACTCATTTAGTAATATGATTAAACCATTTAGTAATATGAATCCATTTAGTGGTAATATGAACTCATTTAGTAATAATATGAACTCATTTAGTGATAAAATGAACTCGTTATGTAATAAGATGAACTCATTTAGTGATAAGATAAACTCATTTAAAAACAAGATGAACTCATTTAGTTGTAAGATGAACTCATTTAATAAAATGATGAACTAATTTAGTGATAAAGTCAACTAATTTAGTAATAAGATGAACTCTTTTAGTGATAAGATCAATTCATTTAGTGTTAAGATGAACTCATATGATAATTCTTGAAATTGTATTGGCCAAAAGTATTGGTTTCGAATTCCTGAAACGAGCAATCTTTAGAAAACTGGAATCTTGTTTCTAACAAGAATTGAAAGGGTAATCGCATTTCCAAAAAATACAAATTTTTTCCGATATTATTAATAGGAATTCAAATCGACCAATGGCAGTTCAGGTACCTATTTTACTATCAAATAACCCCACAGAATATTTTCGACCAATATCCCTTGTCCGGGACTTATCCCTGTCTATTTCCTATTACTAGAAGCCAGACAATTTAACATCCGCTATTCAAAGATTCAATGCCTTATAAAAAGTATCTTTTAAAAAAAATCTTACTCACACAGAAAAGGTTTAAAAGCGAGGTATCGTTTTTTTCCCGTTCGATTTCAGAAAATTTCGACATGAGAGCTGTTTGGTGAATCTTCGATAGTAAGCCGTTTCCTGACAAACAAAATCTCGCACAGCTTGTAAGATTCTTTTATCGTTGTTGCCATGCATTTTTCAAATGGCTGGTTAGAGTTCTCGAATAAGATTTTACACTGGCACATAAAAAGTACTCTCTCGGTATTAGATAGGCAGAAAGAAATAAAACGATGTATTCCATATAAAATTTAAAACATCTAATATGTATTCACTAAAGGATTCAATAGTTATTTAAAATGTAGAGATTTTTTTAACGTTACTGGAATGGATATTTGAGACGAGAAGAATCTGCATAAACCATTCATTATTATTTTCATTCATTGCCTACGGTAAATGTTGTTCATCGAGAGCATTAACTATATTAAACTAATCATATGAATCAACTTGGATGGAACACTATTGATAACTAACAGGAAATACTATATATTGTGAACTAAAATTGAATAATAAATATAGGAGAAATTGGTCCAGTCGTAAAGGCTGGAAGGACCAAAGTTTAATATTGGAAATATCTCTTGGAATTTTATGATGGGTAGGAGTAGCTGACCATTGATAATGAAAGTCATATCGGACGATCCGACCCACCCGTAGGCATACAGAATAAACCACGAAACTAAATATCGCCGGCCACGATACAACCTTTCCCGTAGGAAGTACGCTCCATCATCGGAAAAGCCTAACTCGCATCAATTTATGTACTGTCCAGGATGGCGTTATCCAATCATTATGATGGTAGCATTTCATCCTCATTTTGAAGAGCTTCAGGTAAATATTATATACATTATCAACGAGTCCCTGGGGGTATTATTTGATAATGTATATAATGGACATGAATTTAGAATTCATTTAATCTAAACTGAACAGGAAATTTGTCTAGTTTATTATATGACTACCAATAGTAATAATATAAAATAGATTCAGATGTAATTTTTTTTTCTTACATAAAAACTGAAATTTTAAATTTGAAAGTTCTTTGATGATGAAAAAACATTACGATTAATTTACTTTCAATAGTTTCAATTGCCATTTTATGTAAAGCAGCGAGCCAGTTTGCCCCGAAACTCGGCTAATTTTATAAATACATGAGAATACTCATCCGTTTTAATTTTGCTATTTGTAATGAAATAGCATGGCTAAAATATCTAGTGTGCCGAAATTTACAGTGGCAATATCAGTTAAAATTTATGAAGATATTTTCAGCCAAAATGAGCCATAATAATATAAATTAATAAACACTTCCTCTGTCTTTCTGACACAGAGGTAGCGCTTCTTCCTCGTGTTCTGGGAGTCCCGATTCAGGCATGGTTGTTCTTCTGTCTTCTATCTGTGAGGTGTGTGACGGCCCCCACCCCTATAAAAAGGGACTGTGCAAGTGAATTCAGTGAGTGTGTAGCTAAGTCGTACTCTTGGAACTAGATGGCGCTACTGCAAAAACAAGAGACGCTCCTTTCGGCTTAAATCTGCTGCTGTATCAGCGGGGGGCGTGTCCGTGGTAAGTGCCATAGGTAACTACAACATAAATACATCCATATGGCTAATTATCAACGTAAATCCTAGTAATGAAAAGAATTATCTATTTTTTGCCTTTTGTCTACTGGACTGATTATTGCTGAACATGTTTTTATACTTAACGATATACGTATTATAATCTTCATTTCGTTATCTAATCTTTTTGTGTTTAGTAAATTTTCTATTTATACTACAGTAAAAACCTGTTTTCCATCCATCTAGAATTTTAGAAATTTAAAGCCCTGTCCAACATTCAAAGATTTTGAACCTCGAAAAAAATGTATTGGTATATAAAGAAATTAGGTAGAAAAATTTGAAACCAGATTTCTTTGCCTTCCTTTCTTGAAGAATTTCTACTGGCAAGCTATTGGTCGAGTTTCAATAGTGTAGAATTTCAAAATAAACAAAATTTTCTTCAATTCCGAATGTTATTTCGGTTTCTTTTTCCAAACTTTTGAAATCGCCAGAGGCGAGTTATCGTACAAGTTTTCCAATTGCACATAAAAAAAAATATCTGATCCATAAGATTTGGTGTTGGGAGAGGTAAATGGACTCTAGCGAGAAAAGGATTATCTAATTTCTAATAACTTTTGAAAAGTTTGACATATATTGCACATGGTTTTCAAATAACATCTGAGGAATGGAACAAATTTATTAATTCTTTATGACTGATAATTCTATGAGATAAAAATAGGATAAAAGTTAAAATTTTATAAACTACTATCATAAGAAGGATTATTTTTATTAAATAAAATTTTAAAGTAATTGAAGTGGAAATTCGTATACTTTCTAATAAACCTTCCATGCCAGAACGCACCTTTACATGACCTTGACATTTAATAATCACAAAATATTGTCTTTTGGCATTTTTACTGGAGCTATCATGTCATCCTTGGCAATCTTTGGCAAACGTTAATATTATCTAAAATCGAATTTGTATCTTAGGCATGTGTTTCTCAACCGAATGAAACAAAAAAAATCAGATATAAAACTGCAAATACAACACAAATTCCCAAACCAAATATTATATCATTAATGTATGGTTATTCCACAAATACTAAAACACCGAATGTTAATTTGGATTTTATTTTTGACAGACCAACAATGAAAGGAATTAGAATTAACATCTTGTTAACTTATTAACCAAACTTATGAACATTCGATTATATATTATTAACATTCGATTAACGTATTAAGTAAACTTATTAACATTTAATTATTGATTATTTAAAGTCTATTAACATTGTATTCAGATTCAGTTAACTTATTTTGGAACCAAAATTTGACATTATACTGTAATTTTAATTACAAAATCACATATCAATTTTTTTATTATTTAAACCATTGCATTTTTGAATTATCGTCTTTGCTTTGCGTCTTTTCTAAAAGTACAGACCGATAGACAGCTAACTTATAATTGGATTTATCTAAAAATTACGCGGGTATCAACGTTCTAGATGTTAAATCTAAGTAATGAATTTTATTGGTCTAACTCTCTTCGTTTTTTTTTTTACTAAGAAGGAAAATTACATTTAAAGAAGCAGACAGACGGACTTCCTCAGAGCAGAATTTATTCAAAATTCGATATAAATCGTTTCGTAATCGTAAATATAAAGATTGTTTATCAAATTTCAACCATCTGACTTAATTTTTTTCAGAGTTATTTTGGTCGCAGACAGGAGGACATTTTCTAAAATTGTATTTTTCAAACTCATAGATGTCTAAACCAAATAAAATCGTGAAAATTCAAAGTTCGCATATTTTGACTATTACTAATCTTTCTCTACACAATGTGTACGAGAAAATAAAAGAATTTTTAGTCTTTACATTTATTCATATATTAGAATGCAATATTTTAAGATTTTTTTTTAAAAACTATTATAACCAGTTTTTCCAAACTCGCTATTAGGCGACGTTGTTTTACGGCATTTAAAATTTCTTATAATTGCTAATTAATGATTGATTAGTAATTTTGTTCTAAAAACATAAACATAGAACATTACAATGAAAATTACACTTTTGCTCAAAATTCGGAGTCTCTAACACAAAACAACTGATAAAATCGAATACAAACTTTAATCTCAACAAATTTGAAACAACTAAATTATTAAAAAAATTTTTAAAAATACCAAAAACGGTGAAACTGTAGAGGTGAGAATTTTTCTCAATATAACAAGTAACATATAACGTATAAAAAACATATATAGTATTTAATTCCTACTTATGTCAACCATGAGAATATTTTATTTTAGTTACTTTAAACATTTTTTTTTGCAAGACAAATATGTCTTAACATCATGTCCGTATTCATTGAAAATAAATTAGAACACACTGCACATGCGTGGATTTTCAACGCCAATTGAGGCAACGCAAATGCCTGAATTTTCTACGCCAGTTGAGGTAAAGAAATTTCTAATTTTCTTTATTCTGTTTTGTTTTAATTCAATAGTAGTACAGAATGATTCCGAAAAATCTATGAATTAACAATGTTTTATTTTAAAGGCATCAAACATTTGCAGAATCGTTAGAAATAATCGGTCAGAAACATGTTACGCCTAACCTCATTAGCTTGGTTAAAAAATTAATGCTTTCTCATTACGTGTTGAGGTATGAAGATTTTTGACGGAAAAGTTAATTTTTAATTAATTCCTAAAAATTTAATGAATAAATATTTTTTAAAAAAACTTGTATTAATATCAAGTGTCATCTACTACCAGTTTTAAAAAATGCATTTAAAATTGAGTGAGTGAATAAAAATTTTTTAATAACGATTAAAAATGTAAACACATAAAAAATCTATTATTTCTGATTAGAAGTTTAAAAAGTTCATAATTTCTTCTTCTTTTATGAAGTTTTAATAAATATAGCATATATTTTTACTATAATTTTTTTTCTTTACTTACAGATCATTATTTAAATGAAATCAGACAAAATAAAAATAAATATTATTATTGTAATATTCACATCGTTCTTTTTCTGCATAAAGAAATTCTGCTGCTTCAATCATATCCTATTCGCGACTATCACGTGACAAACTGGAATGATTAATCGTTTGTCCCAGAAACAAGGAAGAAATTGCTCCTTTATGAATGAACTTTTCTCAGGGAAATGCATCATAAAATGACTTATTGCTATTTTCTTCAATTGCCATTATTCATCAAATATGTAGTTTGATATATCTATGCAAAATAAGTTGATATATCTATGCAGAATATGTTGATATATCTATGCAGAATAAGTTGATATATCTATGCAAAATAAGATGATATATCTATGAAAAATAAGTTGATATATCTATGCAGAATATGTTGATATATCTATGCAGAATAAGTTGATATATCTATGCAAAAAAAGATGATATATCTATGCAAAATAAGTTGATATATCTATGCAGAATATGTAGTTTGATATATATATGCAGATAAGGTTTTTGTGATGCTTCATGAGCCGGTCGTATATAACCGTAAACAAAATGAACATATATTTAAAAACTTTAAATAAAAGTTGGTATAATATGTGTACATAATACTTATTAATATTGAGATCAGAAGATAGTGTTACTAATTTGGTTTGCTGCTTCCCTACACGTTTAATCATTTGGTAAGAAAAATACTTTTAAAGACAAAATTTCCTATCTTAACGACAGACTTAGCAATAATTAAACAATTTAGTGATGAATTTGAAAACTGTAACAACGAAAACAAAAGATTGGAATATTCGAGAATCTAGGAGTTAACTGAATTAAGTTATATATATAAAGACTTTCAATAAAAGATTAGGAATTTGTATGAGTATATAATATTTTGCAACTCTTTGATCAGAAGATAGTGTTACTAATTTGATTTGCTGCTTTCCCGCAAATTTGATCATTTGAAAAGAAACATAGTTTAAAAGATATAGAATCCGATCTTAGTGACAAACGACAATCATTAATCTATTAAGTGATGAATTTGACAGTTGTGACGACAAAAAAAGACTGTAATATTCGACTTAATTTCCTGCTATTGCTTTAGATGCTTCTTTGCCCTTTCAAGGAATTTCTAGTATCCTGAGAGGTAAATCAATAAATGTAGCAGACGAGTCAAGAGATATGAATAGTTGAACGAAGTCTCTCTCCTGTGATTTCTCTCTGTCATGGTTGTTTATTAATAACTTAATCCTCGTATGGGCTGCTATTTGTTGCAATTTCCTTTTTTGTATTTTTGTCACCTGTGTTGCATTTTTATGTAGAACAGAGCATCGTTATTCTTTACGGACCATTTTTGGATTTTCACTGTACAAACCACGAACAGAGTTTGAAAATTTTCCGAAACAATAAACTTATGTTGAAAAAAACACATACTTAATTTTTAATAATTAAATATAATAAATTAATAACATTTGTTTTATTTAAAATTTTAATTTTTCTTGAATTTAACCAATTAAAATGTGATTTGTTTTATATTCATTTCATTTTGTCGTTTTTCAAATTGAAAACATAAATACAATTCACGTAATTTTTTCTTAAAAATTAATAGTTTACTAAATTATGTTAAAAAAAACATCCAGAAAAAAATAATATTCTATTTTCCTATCCCCTCTTATTTTTAAAATTCTTTTTAATAGATCTAACTTTTTAAAAGGATTCTTGAATTATATGACCTGGTTTTTTCAAATATTTTTCTGTTTATTATAATTATTTACAGACAGTAATAGTGAAGTTGATTTCTCTTAAAATTAATCTGTTTTTGTATTCAATTCCTGTATACTAACAAAAGCAGATTAATTTTAAATTTAAACCTGCCTAATTTCGAAAATCAATATAAATATCTGAAATATTATTTTCCGCTAATATTAAAATAAAATTATAAACCACTCACATTCGTTTTAAAATATTACAATAAAAAAAACACATTTTTTGTTGCTTTGCATGATTTTTTTTGTCTCGCATTTTATTTGTGTTTACATATAATTTTTGGGATGAATATGGTACTGTCCTCTTTTATCAATTATATTTGATAAATTGATTTCTAATTATTTAATTATACATAAATACATAAAAAATTAATTTAATATTTATAATTCTTTCAAAAGGAAGTTATTTTTTTAAAAAAAGATCTGTTAATTGTCTGAAATTCAGACAAAATTTATCATAGAAGTCTAGACGTTTTAATTGATATAAAATATATTATTTCTTCTGGCCAATTGCGTGTGGCAACAGAGGGAAGTAAAATAGTAAAGTGTAATATATTTTTCAAATTAAAATTAAATTTTTGGAACCTTTTCAAGTTTGGTTTTAATTGGAAAATTCTGGGTACTAATGACACCAAGAACTTCTATCTCTTGCAGATTGCGCCAGACAAAGTTAAGCAAAAAAAAAAGAATATATCTGCATGAAACTGTAGTCGCAAAGTTCAATAATTTTCGGAACAAATTTTGTAATATTTATCAACTCTTTCAGAAGCACTGTCTGAAAACTCTTTGCCGCCACCATACTTTGAAGTCTACAAACTTCTGAATATCTTACAGAAAAATATATAAATTTGTTTTCAAATATATTTATAGAATGTACGTCTGTACCGTATACCTATCAAAATATTCACTCTGCGAAGAAATAAGTTCTTTCTTTCTGGTTACTTTCATCTACTTGTTATAGGGAATGGAGGGGATACACTTTAGGGTTAATATCACGTATCTTGTAAGATGTTGGAAAAGTTTTTGAAATTCAGTTTGAAAATCCGATGATATATTTCTTTTGTTTTGGTTAAGGTTCATTACTTAAATGCAGTAGTTATATAAAATTAGTTAGGTATCAAACAGTAATTTATATTTCGATTCTAAATAACGATACAAGCCTTTTTCAAAATGGACTCCGTAATTTGAAGTTGTGATCAGATGATGAGAAAAATATATAGATCGGAAGCCCTATGTACTAGCTCTGACGCCGTTGTCCTGGTCTAGAGGTAGTATTCCATCCTCCAGACTTGTCCAGGATGTCCTGGGCTCGACTCCCGGTTCTGACATGGTTGCTCTAAAGACGACGATTTTACTTTGATTATAGATTGTTCAGTGATCAGAATTATTCGTCTTATTAGAAAAAAAATATATATCAGATATCCTTAATACAGAATAAGATCTTATTTTGATTATATATACCATGATTAGGGGTATTTTCCCTATTCTAACAAAATATTCTTAATACTGAAGAAGATTTCGCTTTGATTACAGATTGTACTGCTATTAGGATTATTCGTTTTATTCGAATAAAAATTCTGTCTTAAAAATTTTAAATACCGAATAAGATTTTACTTTGATTACAGATTATACTGCTATTAGGATTATTCGTTTTATTCTAAAAAAATTCTGTCTTAAATATTCTTCACACAGAAGAAGAATTTATTTTGATTACAGATTGTACTGCTATTAGGATTATTCGTTTTATTCGAATAAGAATTCTGTCTTAAATATTCTTCACACAGAAGAAGATTTTACTTTGATTGT
>JAOUZG010021905.1:398494-424960 GCA_026289955.1 Argiope argentata
ATATATATATATATATATATAAGCAGATTTTTTATTGCCATTCTTATTTCCTGTTCGATAATATAATTTCTTAATAAAATTTATTCATTGAATGATAATAATTGTTTATTTTCACCAATATTTGTCGAGTAGATAATGAGTGTTTGACAACAAATGTTGTCAATAATTTAGCTCAATTACGATTGATTCATTGCTTATTTGCAACCAAAATTAATAAGATAATGTATAGCTTTCATTTTCTATTATCAGCTATATTTTTGTCAACAACTGGCATCAATAGTTTGGCTTGATTTTTCTTAGCTAATAGAAAAACATTTTATCAAATTTTTATGGTGAACATTAAATTGTGTAGTAAAAAAACAAACTTTTTATAGAAATTCTTGTCTCGTGTTCGAGAATATAATTTCTTAGTAATATTATTACATAAAACGATAATAATAGTATATTTCTTAAAAGGTTAAAAGTTTTCCCTGATAAGTAATAAGAAACATAGAAATTATGTTTAAACCTGTGAATCCAAACAATTTAGATACATATATTTCATTTTTAAACAGAATGAAACATTTTTTTCTCAAATTTTCTTAACTATTTCTGATAAGATCTCAAGTACTCTTTACTAAGTTTAAATATTTAATTCTATACTAACTCGAAAATAAATTAACTGCACTTTTAACAAGTTTATTTACGATCAAAGATTTAGTCATTTGAAAATTTACATTACATTCACCAATTTAAACTTTCAAGAGAAAGAGTCATGTTCCCTAACCAAATATTTTAAGGCAGTCGAAATACTTTATTTAATTCCAAGTATCCTTTTCGCATAAGCCAAATTTCTCCAGAGAAAACGATGCACACTTAGTGTCATCAATGAAACAGAATTAAGTTTACTTTTAAAACATTCCATCTCTTAGGAATACAACAAACACATTTATTTTGCATTGTTAAAAGCTTCGAGAACGTATATTGTGTGAAACATGCCTTAAAATTCTTAATCAAAATCTTACCAATTACACTGGAATTTCCATAAGGCTGTTGTTGTCTTGTTGAATTACTATTTGCAACTTTTAACTCGACTAAATACAATACAGGAAGGTGAACTCCGAAATAAAATTACACTTTAGTTAGAAGCTGACTTTCTGCTATAAATTACTAATTTGAGACAGCTTCGAATTTGATTTTGTTTACTCATTTCCTCGATGACTGGTTTGAAAAATTGCGATGCCTTATTTCTGTTATGGAAATAAACTTGTTTGAACTTTCGATGATTCTGTTGCCTATTTGAAATCTACAAAGTGTTTGAAACGATTTGAAATATAAATTTTGAGTTAGTTGAGAAACAAATGCAAAGAAATGATATTTTTATGAACAAAATGTTGTAAAATTCAAATCTGTTGAGTATTTGAAATCTACAAAGTATTTGGAACAATTTGAAATGAAAAATTTGAAGTTAATAGGAAAACAAATGAGTGGATATTTTTATGAACAAAATGTTGTACAATTCAAATTTGTAGCATATTTGAAATTTACAAAATATTTGGAATAATTTCAAATATAAATTTAAAGTTAGTAGGAAAAAAATCCGTAGAATTAATATTTTTACTAAAAAAATGCTGTAGAATTTATATTTGTTGGGCATTCGAAATCTACAACATTTTTGGAACAAATAGAAATAAAAATTGACGATTAGCAGCAAAACAAAAGCGTAGAGTAGATATTTTTATAAAACAAAAAACGTTGTAAAATTCAAATTTGTAACGTATTTGAAATCAACAAAGTATTTGAAACAAGTAGAATTGATATTTTTATAAAAAAAATGTTGTAACATTTAAATATAATTGCCTAGAGTGATATTGATTGTACACTATTCAAGAGATGAATTTTGAATTTAAAACATTCTCTGGTGACATGTTCTTCTTACATCATACTTGTAGCGTCAGCCTTATAAGCCAGATAATATACTTCGAGCTGAAGGATCCCTTTTGCTCGATCGGTATGATACTCGGCTACAGGCCCAAACGTCGCAGGTTCGTACCGCGACCTTCACTCGCTACATACTAAGCCTTTAATCATTAAGCCCATCCGACTTCAGTTATCTCAGATTGTTAGTATGACCGAATTTCTCTTAAACGTTTTTCTTTTTAAAATTATAATGATAACCTATAGTCTTAAGGGTTAATATACAAAAGAAGACCCCCACTTAAGTTGAGATGTTTAAGCAAACGTGAGAGGATGTCCTTTGACAGTTTGTTTTCGGAAAATATCTTTGTAATTCGAAATCATTCAACGAGCACTTCAAACTAACAAAGTACGAGCTTTAGGTATTTAATCCATCACAATTAATGAAAGAACAAGGGATTTTGCAATATTCAAGCAACTGGGCCTTTCATCATAGTTTCGTTAAAAACAGTCTGTGGCATTGAATATTTACCTGGTATTTCAGTAAACAAAGAAATTCTCCCAAATCTCCAATTTAAAGTTTTTGCTAACCATCACACATTTCTTTTACCAAACTTTGTATTTAATAAAGTAAGAAAAAAAATATTTCGTGTCCTTAAAGCTAAAAGATGAAATTTATCCGAATGTTATAGTCAGTTAGGTGATGATAAAAAAATTCAATATTTCGATATATTTCATTAGTTATTTATTTTCTTTATTTTTACTCACTGCTTTAAAAAGATAAAAACAAAAATTATCTTGAAGAGTACGAGTTGAAATTTTAGGCATATAGCCCCGGTTCGTTGACATCAAAATATATCAGCCGAACTTTTCATTATCTTTTAAGCAAATTATTATATTATAATTTTATTCAATTATAAATGCAGTCAATTACAGATGTAAGCGATATTAAAAATATTTTCTCAGTCAAATAATCTTGGAAATTTTAAATTATCTTGTGAGATGACGGCTTAAATATAAATGTTAATTCGCCCCATTTTATCCCTAGGCTATAACTACCGTAGTTGCCAAAACAACTTTCTTGACTATATTTAAAATAGTTCATTCAAGGATTACTTCATTACTACGGTAATTTTGTATTCCAACGTTTTAATCCATTATGATGTCAGATTACCTTTAACAGGTTACCTAGAAATTGGAAGCCTCGAGGTTTATAATCAAAGTTCAGACAGACGCATTTTTATAATCTCTTGCTAGTCTTCAATTTAGAAACATTTGCTCCAACGAGGAAATTTTGGCTGAAATAACAATAGGTGTCCTGGAGCGACCAATCGATAAAAACACTGATTTATTAATAATATGCAGAGACTGAACTTTTGTGACTTAGAATAGTTAAAATTTAAAAATTCTTTAAGGATTTGGTTTGTGGTAATATTTTCCAGAAATGGCATATATTATTTCTGTTGGCAATTAACCAAGCAATAAATATGGAAAAGTATGTAAATAATTTAGGATAGGAGACTTATACTTCGAATGCAATTCTTTAAGAGAATCAGAATACCTTACATAAATAGGTGAAATTTACTGACGCTACATTATAATAAAATAATCTATTAAAACGTAAAAAAATATATAATAATTTATTATGTATTGAAATATGGTCACGTGGTAGAGGTAAATGTTGTTGTTGTGTCAAATGGCACTTGTCATGGACAAGCCCGCCACTGACCCAGCAGCAGATTAAGCCGAATGAAGCGTCTGTTGTATTTGAGTAGCGCCAACTAGGGCCAAGAATACGACTTTGCTACCCACTCACCACATTCGCTTGCACGACCCCTTTTTACAGGGGGGGGGGTACATTCACACATCTCACAGATAGTACACAGAAGAACAACCATGCCCGAACCGGGAATCGAACCCGGGACTTCCAGAACACGATTAAGACGCACTACCTCTGTGCCATCGAGCCGGCCGAGGTAAATGTAGCGAGGCCATTGAAAATGAACACACTAGAGATCAAGTCAAGACTTTATTTTGTTCTCTAGCTCTTTTAAAAACTATTTATATGCATTTTAAAAAACCTTCTAGGATTTGAAGTTCCGTAGAAAATTAGGAATTTAAAAATTACATAATCAACATAGAATTGCTGAATTAGCATAAATTTTACATAATGAGAATTAAAACAACAGGTATCTTAATTAGTACTTGGCGACATGCCTCTCTTGCATATGAACCCGCAACCTTCCGCTCACGAATCTGCCGATTAAACCACTCAGAAACGATGCACTTGGGAATGCTATAATATATTCTATTATATATTTGCTACAATTATGTTGTGAACAATTTTTGCTACAATATTGTTACGTTTTTAGCGTAGCGGGTTTGAATTGAATGGACTTTACGTGAGGACAACAGAAACAAATTTATTTGCAGGTATTTACAGGATGACTTGAGGAAGGAAAACTTCCGATAAATACAATCCAGCAGTCAACAGTTACTTACAGCGTAAATACAAGCCTTACGCACGATAAAAACAGACTGCAAAATAGCTATCGTATAGCACAGTAAATAGCAGCGAGCTCAATAATACAACGTTAACAGCAAACGTAAACACAGCTCACTAATAACCAGCGAGAAAAGTAATCCGCTACCCCAACGAGACCCTTCTCTTTCGAGAGGAAATAAACTAACTCCGAAACTACGGCTACCTTTCCCTTATATAGCCACGGAAGCGCGTGCCCCGAAACACGCTGAACTTCTCAAAACACCGCGAGAGAGCAAGTGGCTACTAGACTATTCCTTTCGCCAAACCAACCAAGCTGGCACAAAGCTCTTCTCCAAACGTCAACATCTTCGGCGAGTTTTCGATGCGCTCGTCCGCTTATCACAATATTATTCATATTATAATCGTATGTAAAATGTCACTCGAAACGTAATGATTAAAGGTTTTATCCAACTTTGACAGTTAATCAATCCATTAATCATTAATTGCGTGATATTCATAATTTCAAATTTTTTTGGTTTCAGAATAAGCCACCTTTATTTTCTTACTCCTTTTTAACTATAAAATTAAAGTCTCTTTTAAATTAGAATAAGTTTTAATTTAAATTTGAAAAATTAAAATATCCGTTTCCAAATTATTATTTTTGAATTATATATCGAAATATTAATCAAATGAATATCTGTAGGAAGTTATTTAAAAAAAAGGCCAAATATTACATTTTCTTATGTTTATTAATCAGTTATCATTGAATATTAATTGATTATTGTTGATACATTTCAAACCTTTTTTTGTCCCGAGTATTGAGTCTTGTTTTATAAAACGTTGTCATATTAATCTTTGTTATTATCTAGTAAAATCTTAGTCATATGAACATCTTCCTTAAATTATTATTAAAATATCATGGTCAAAGGCTGTAATTGTCTTTGGTCAATAACCAGTTATCCCAGATGATTAACATCTAATTATTCACTAAATTGAAGTCTTTTAAATTCCTAATCAAATTTATTTTTTAAAACGTTCTCAATTAATTATACTTATAATCTGGGGAAATTCTATTCGAAGAATATTATGCTTCGGTTTATCGTTCGAAACATAGAAGTGAAATGCTGTCTTTAATCATCAATGAATAAGCCTTGAACATTAATTAATTATTACTCATTAATTTTAGCACTTTCATTTCCTGAGAAATAAACCTATATTTTTTTAAAGCTTTATCAAATTAATTATCATTGTTATTATATATTGAAATCGTAGTCATCTAAATGTAATCCATAAGTTAACAATTGGAATCTAATGAAAAAAAGATTATATTTTTCTTTCATCATCAATCAGTTTTCATTGATCCTTAATTAAATATCATCCATTATTTTCAAACATTTTTTCTTCCTAAGGAACGAGCTGCTATTTTTAAAAGCTTTGTCAAATTAATTATTTTTATTATCTATTGAAATATTAGTCAGGAATATCATCCATAAATTATCATTCAAAAATGGTAGACACATTTTATATTTATATTTGATCCTTAACTGATTATTATTCATTAATTTTAAGCATTTTAATTCTCGGAGAAACGAACTCCCATTTTTTAAAACGTAATCAAATTAATTATTATTATTATCTGATGAAATAGTCAAATGGATGTAAACCATAAGTTATTATTCATAACTTAATAATAAAATACTATATTTGTATTTTATAATTAATCAATTATTATTGACCATTAATTGATTATCAATCATTAATTTCAAACATTTTTACTTCTTAGGGAACGAACTTCTATTTTTTAAAGTTTGTCAAATTAATAATAATTATTATTATCGATATAAATCTTAGTTAAATAATTATCAACCATAAATTATCATTCGGAACATAACGATCAAAGATTATATTTATTTTTGATTACTAATCAATTATCGTTGATCATTAATTGATTAATACTGTTTAGTATTATTAACACTTATAGTTACTTTGGAGCGAACGTCTTTTTTTCTTCAATTTTTCAAATTAACTATTAGCTATAGGAATCTTTGTCATATAAATATCATGCATATATTATCAGTCGAAATAAAATGATTAAAGACTATATTTGTTTTTGATTATTAATCGATTTTCGTTGATCATCAACTGATGAATGTTATTTAGCACTTCTAATTTCGCTGAGTGAACTTCGGTTTTCTTAACTTTGTTAAATAATAATAATTAATATTATTATCTATAAAAATCATTGTCATATAAATATCATGTGTAAATTATCATTAGAAACATAATGATCAAATACTATATTTTTTGTTTAAAAATAAATTCTTATTGATGATTAGTTAATTAATGTTATTTAACCTTTTATAGAGCTTGTATTTGCTGCGGAGCGAACCTCTGTTTTTTTAACTTTGTCAAATTAATTATTATTATTATCTGCAGAAATCTTTGTCATATACATATCATGTATAAATTATCATTCGAAAAATAATGAATATATTTTTTGATTATTAATAAATTCTTAGTGATGATTAGTTAATTAATCTTATTTAACCTTTTTTAGCACTTTTATTTTTTGCAGAACGAATCTTAAATGTTATTAACTATATCAAATTAATTATTACTATTATTATTATCCACAGAAATCGTTGTCAGATAAATATCATGTATAAATTATCATTCAAAGCATAATGATCAAAGACTATATATTTTTATTATTAATAAATTCTTCTTGATGATTAGTGAATTAATGCTGTTTCATCTTTTATAGCACTTTTATATCTTGAGGAATGGACCTTAATTTTTCTTAACTTTGCCAAATTAATTATTATTATTATCTACAGTAATATTTGTTATATAAATGTCATGTTTAAATTATCATTCGAAAAATAATAATCAAAGACTATATTAGTGTTTTATTATAATCAATTCTCATTAATCATAATTAATTAATGCTATTTAGTCTTTCTTTAGCCCTCTTATTTCCTGCTGAGCGAGCCTATGTTTTCCTTAACTTTGTGAAATTAATCATTATTATTATCGATTGAAATCTTAGTCTACATACCATCCATAAATTATCATTCAAAATATCACGCTCAAAGACTATATTTGTTTTTGATTATTAATCAATTCTCATTGATCCTAATTAATTTATTATTATTATTATCTACAGTAATATACAGTAATATAATAGATATTATTATCTACAGTAATATCTACAGTTCTCATTGATCATAATTAATTAATGCTATTTAGTCTTTCTTTAGCCCTCTTACTTCCTGCTGAGCGAGGCTATGTTTTCCTTAACTTTGTGAAATTAATCATTATTATTATCGATTGAAATCTTAGTCTACATACCATCCATAAATTATCATTCAAAATATCACGATCAAAGACTATATTTGTTTTTGATTATTAATCAATTATCATTGATTATAATTATTTAATGCTATTTAGTCTTTTTAGCACTTTCATTTCCTGTGAAACCAACCTCTGTTGTTCGTAAGTTTGTCAAATTAATTATTATTATCATCTGTTGATTGAATATCGTACACAAATTATTAAGCGAGATATAATGGTCGAAGAATATATTGTTCATATAAGTCAAAATCGCAGAACCTCAAAAGGAATAAGCCTATTTGGGATCAAATAGATGTCTTGAAATTAAAAGAAATAAATTAAAGAAAGTCTTGCCAAAAACCACTGTTGCTCGCAATAAACTTTCCTTACTTTATCGGCGTGACTGAACAAGACACGGATGTTTAATCTGACTATCCTTTCCGAGTAAGGTCCAGCTTGAAAGAGAAAAAAAATGAGCAGCTATTATGACTGAAAGTGGTGTTAATCTTCCAAAAACGTGAGAGGGCAAACAATAGAGAACACGATCGTAAAACGTTTAAAAACACCCTCTTCATACTACAACCATGAATCATGAAGAGCTGAACTGTGTCTTACAGGAAGAAATAAAGAGCAAAATAAAGAAGTGAAGTAAAGAAAGGAAGAGGAAAAAAATGATGCATACAGTGAAAAAAAATGTTTTCTCATCCAGTGGAATTAGAATAATGCATAATTCATTCCTAGTTCCCTTCTACATTAGCGAAGTGTTCGAGTGAATAGAGGGGATGAGGGGGGGTGGAGTTGAGTGTTCCAAAGTTCCGTTTCGTCAATCAGAGCTCTTGATTCTTTTATTTAAGAAATAATAATACGATTTGTCCGGAAAAAAGGCATTTAGGTTTTGTAGTAGTTGTTTAGTTTTTTTTTCTTTATGCAATAGGAACTCGTTCAGTTCTGTTCGTAATATAGTTGAATTGTTGGGGAAGGATTTTATTAAGAGTCTGCGTTAGATCATTAATAAGAATAGATGACATTGTTTTGTACTTGAAAATCATTAACTCTATATAAGCATGGTTTTGAAGTTTTTCATTTTGTCAGTTATGCTCTGTTAGATAAATAATTATACGTATCGAATATATAATATCTTTGCATTTTTCTTTTTTAAAAAAACAAAGAGGTGCATATTTTGAAGTTTTCATTTGATAAAAATAGATAAGCATTCAAAAATATTTTTTATTTGCTTTTAGAGGAGAAAGCGAAATTTTTTTAAAAAAAAACTGATAACTGCTTTTGTCAGATTTGAGTATCTAATATGAAGATATAGGTTTATGTTCAAATCAGAAATGAAAAAAAAAAGTTCAAATGAAATTTTTGGGGAGGATTTTTTAATCCTCTACCCAGATTGGAAAATATGGAAAATTATTTTTTCCTTCCAATTACAGATGTGTCGTTGGAAGCGATAATATGTTCGAGCTAAAAAAAATCCCCAAATTCACCAAATTAAGTATAATTTTTGAATTCGTTGCTTATAATAAAATAATTACAATTGTTTCTGATATTTTTAGGCATGTGATACTAGCAACAAACCTATATTTATAAGGGGTAAATATGATTAATTCCTGATTTCAGGAGAATTTTAATTTTGTTACGTCTGACATCTTTAACACATGACTGTATATCTCTCTAAATGCAGTTTGGTTTTACTTAATATTTTTCACACCCAATTGTTTATTCTAACCATTATTATTATTAACTAAAGCTGTTATATTTCTTTACCAATATAAAATTCATCAAACTTGGGAAACTTCAAACGAAGAACTTGAATTATCCTTCTAACACAAGGGCACACTGTAAAATTGTATGATTATGATACCACGATGGGAGATAAGATAGCCTGGTTGGTATGGCGTTTCCTGAATTTCTCATCCCTAGGGCTGCGAGCTCGAACCCACTAGCCGAAGATTATTCGCGACTGGCTCGCATTAACTTTGCCGTGGTTACAATTTCCTCTAAGTCAAGGGTAATACCAGTGGGGTTACTGGGTCAGAGGTGATCGTTCTCTGTTCCAGATCTAAATTACTATCTGAGGATGAAAGAATAAAATGCCTGAATGAAGTCCGCCCCGTAAAACACACTTGTGATGCTTGTGAGCTAGAAGTCTGACTTCAGCTCTCGGGTGATCAGGGATCCATACCACAAGGGGGACACTTCGTAATTTTGGATGAGATGGTTCCTGTATGGCGGTTGGATCTATCCAACTTGATGGGTATACAAACAGGTGGGGGTTAGTCTCCTCCTATCGATTACGGGACATACTTCCTTCGGGAAGGGTTGTACCGAGGCCGGTGATGGCCATTAAGACTCAACCACAGTTCCCTCTAATTGCTGTTGTGGCGATCCGGACTTTCAGTGCTGATGGTTAATCGGTGCGCCTTCGTGGAGGGTCGGAGAGTCTGTTCTATGACTTACATTCAGAAGCTATTGCATCCCTCCTTTCATCTAAAGCGTAATATGACAACAACAACTATGCAGAATATCAGAAAAAGTATATAAAAATTAATTGACTCTCTTAAAATGAGCAGAATGCTGTACAACATATCCGCGATACAACATATCCATAAGGAGGTGCATCTCGTCAAGAAGTAAATTTTCTCCACAACATTTATATATCTATCAGAATGACGAAAATCAACCATCATAACTAAAACTTCTTATTTCCACAAATGGGGAGCTCTCTGGTGCAATAAATAAAACGGAAGATTATCTTCATTTGAATTAGCACTTTCGTGAATTATATGGATGCTTGTAATATTTCTTCGTAGAGTTTGTTTACAATTTTTCTCATTATTGTTATTAAGACTGACATTTTTAACTGTGATTGAATTGATATAAGTATTTCTATTAATTTTATTTAAGAGAATGATTCAAATGCTGACCCGAAATTAAATTTTTAAAAAATGTAAATTCTAAAAAAATTGATAGGCTACAAATTTTTTCTTCATTTTCCCCCTTTCCACTCCCCCTTTCTTTCAAATTCCCAAAAAATCTAGCATTTTTTTTCCATACAAGTTGGAAACCTTCTACAATAACTTTGGACTCGCCATTTCAAAAATGCATGCATAGAAAATAGAGATAAAAAAAAAGATCTTAGCATCCCTGTAAGATTTTGTTTGCTTAGGAGCGCCGTAGTGTTGAAGATCAACCAATAGTTCGCACGTCGGAATTCTCTGAAAAGAAGGTAAAAAAATGTTTCACATCTTCTTGTGTGAGTCATACTTTTGTTAGAGTTACATTTTGTGAGTCTTTGAGTGTTGGAGGTTAAATTGCCTGGCCTCCAGCAATATGGAATTCGCAGGCACAAAGTGAGAACTTCTTTTATTGATTGCAAATGCCCTTGCATTAAGAAGGTAAGAAAATAGAAGAAATGCAGCAGTTCCATTTCAAAATGAGAGAAAGAAATTGAAAATTTTGGTTTTTTTATAAAAAAAATTAAAAAAGCTGTGTAATTCCATGCTGGATTTTTACAATGATTTTGCTGTATAGATAATCTCGTATTATAATCCAAATTCTCAATACCTTGATCAAGATCTAGCTTTTTTTTAATATTTAAGAGTAGATGATTGTTGAGAAGGTATGTAAAAAATTATATATCCCCACATGAATCTAAATTATAGTTAATAATCTTAAAGATCGCAAATATAAATTCCAATCCCCTCCGAAAAAAAATCGAAACTCGTTCGAATTCTCAGACTAAAAAAAGCATATAGTTATAATAAAGTTATAATAAATGACTTTTAAGGGGCAGATGAAAATTTTTTTGGGGGCGTTCGAATCACTTTGCATGAGCGGCCGTTTCAAGCCCTTTAGCACTGAAAGATATTGATGAGGCCACTCTAACAATACATACTATTTTTATATTAACAAGGCAAATTATAAAGTCTTCAAAAATTCAATGAATTAAAAATTATTAGAATGAATGATTGTATTTGAAAATTTATTTTACCACATTTTTTTATTCTGTATTTTGAATCACAAAATTTTAAGTTTTAACTGAATCCTAATTTTTGTTTTACTAAAAAAATCCTATGTTTTGTCGTTTAGATGTTTTCGTCTAAAAATTATAAATAAAAAGCTTAAAGAAACTTGAAGGAAATTCCATTAATTTGATTTCTGATGTAAAATGATCAGAAAATCAATAAAACAATTTAAAAATTCACAAAGACTGGAAAACTGCCTTAAAAGTTGGTGCAAATTAAAGGCATTATTGGTTTGGGTGATAGTTTTTTATATTAAAACCTTGAAATGTAATTGAAAGAAAGGGGGATTCCAGCACGGATGAGTGTCAAACAAATGTGAATAGTTATTATGAAAAAAAAAAAAGATTATTTAATGAATCAATTATTTGGCACATACAAACCTTCTTAGTCCGTAAATATAGATAACTTTGATAGTTTGAAAAATTTAATAGTTGTTACACTAAATACCTTCGACTTTCAAGAGACTATCCTTATGACGTAGCAGATGATTATAGGTTCGATGTCCTATTTTTTTTTTAAATACGGAAAATGTAATGGCTATGTTTATGTTAAATTTGGTCTTGAAAGTCAGATGACCTACGTTGGTTTGATAACGAAATTTGGAATATTTTTTCTTCCCTACGGGATAAAAACTTTAAGTTATGAGATCTCGCCATAATAAACCTCATGTTTTTTCTCAAATTTTTGTTATAATATAGCTAGAGTAAAATTATTTAAAACTGGTAATATTTGAATATTTAAACTGGTAATTAAATTCTTTTAAAAGCAAGAACAATATTCTATAAAAGCTTTAATTTTAAATACATCATTATACACTTTTGAAATAAAAAAATTAAACCTATAAAAATGCTCCATATAAGATTTAATTTAAAATAAATTAACATAACTTTTTGAAATCAAAACCAAAATTAAAAGCAACAAAAATATGCTATAAAAATCTTTAATTTAAAATAAATTATTGCAACCTTTTGAAATCAAAACAAAAATTAACAAACGCTTTGAAAAGACTGAAGAATTGGAAGATAAATCTCCGAAATCAAAGGATTAAATATTCAGTACGTGTCGAAATGAGTAATCAAAAACAGAACTGCCAAACGATTATCACTCCAGATAAATTCCTTCGGGACATTTTGCAGCAACGCAGTGTATAAACAGGATGTAACAAAACTTCAAGATAATGCAGCTGCCTCCCAATGCCAAAAAGAAGCCAGCGTGTAAATCAAAAACAAACCAATTACGAACCAAACAACGAAGAAGTTAAGATACAAGCAAGGTGCAGAACGTTTTGGAAGGACAGAATTCATTATTTTCGAACAATGGAATGAAATTTTTCCCTGTACACTCCGCCAGTTCTTCTCTCCCTTCTATTTTCACCTCTACGGTTACAGTTCAGATGAATAATTCATTATTCTAATTCAAGAGATCTCAAGTATAAAAAGAGCTTTTGTGAGCTCTTGTTTTCTGTTCTCTTCTTTATATAAGAGAACTTGACTGGTGAGCTCTAATTTACATTTGGTTGAAACTGCAACTTGATTTTTGGGATGATACCACCGTGCAGGAATTTAAGCTGTTCCGGGATTACCCCCAAATGCTTCAAGGGGAGGAAAAGCACAATAAAATACATTCAAGAGCTTCTCTTAGCTAATTTCAGAACTTTAGTTGGCAGATGCTTCATCCATATGACTTAATAAGCCATTCTAGCATATTTAATGAAACTGGGAACTTTTAAAGTCCTCATAATATTCTGTCATTAAATAGGATCAGTAGCCATTCGTGAAATCTCATTTAAAATTCGTTTGCAGAATTCATGTCTTTGCATTTGAAGTGTTGATGATTTGTTTTTACTGTGACGCATTTAATAGCGAAAAGTATTTGCTTGAGGATTGAGATTTCTATCACAATATATCAATGTCATATAATTTATTTTGAAAATTAAAGAAGTGTTTTTATTTTTGGTAAATAAAAATTATCTTTTTGTTATAAATTACATTGGTGTGCAAAACTTAAGCAGCAATGTAAATTTTAAGCAGTTAGCCATGAAAATGCAGAAAAGGACTTCTTGCGATCAGTACAATGAACACGTAATTCAAGAGAAAGGTCATGTGTAAGCAAATATCAGGAACGAAACGTCACAGGTGACGTGAGCGTACGCAAAACGTTTGTGGTTGTCGCGTGCAGCTCAAGACTGCAATAAAAGAAAGGACGGAGACGCAATTAAACACATTAGCTGTAAATGCTAGTGAGTTCTTTAATGAAATATGGCTAATAGATATCACCTGGACAATTTCATTCGTGGATAATTGATCGGATGGTTGGAGGTGGGGCTTAGTGTGACCAGTGTGGCTGAAGATTTAGGAATCAACAAAAGTGTCGTTTTGCACGCTTGGAAAGCCTTCCAAGCCACAGGTACAGCTGTTAAAAAGGTTGATGGTGGCCGCCCCAGGAAAACAACTGCAGTGGATGACCGATATATCATCCTGAAGTCGAAAAGAGCCCGAAACCAATCAGCAAGCGATATTGCTCAGCAACTGTGAACAGCAAAGGAGCAACAAGTGTCGCGGTTTACTGTGTCCAGACGCCTTCACAAAGAGGGGCCTATTTGCCCACCTACCTGAACGCTGTATCTCTTTGAAAATTGACCATATGTGACATCGTTTACAGTAGTGCAAAGAACATAAAAACTGGACATCTCATCAATGGAGTCATGTCCTCTTTACGTATAAGAGTCATTTTAGTTCTACAAGGGATTCTCGACGCCAGTTGATTTGGAGAGAGGCCGGGACATGATTTCAAATCAGTAACATCAAGGAAAGAGACCGTTACGGTGGTAAGGGAGTTGCCATCTGGGGCGGCATTATGCTGAATGGGAGAACTGAGCTCTACGTTTTCAATGGAGGTTCTTTAACCGGAAATCGCTATTTTAAGCTGGTGATCCTTCCCCATGTGCCTCTGTTTCGAGGTGCCATTGGAGCTGATTTTGTTTTAATGGATGATAATGCACGGCCGCATTGGAATCCTGTTGTTTAGCGGCTACCGGAAAGTGAAACAGCGTGCTCCTCTGATTTTTATCCCTTAGAGCATGTGTGGGACGCTTTAAGAAAACGCCTTGAGGCACGATTAAATCCTCCGGGGATACACCCAACAACTGAAACAGATGCTAAAAGAAGAATGGACACTCTTACCTCAAGAACTGTTGGACAATCTAATGCTGAGTATTGGGAGACGGTGCGAAGAAACGATTGCAGTAAGGGGAGGGCGTATCTCATACTAAGGAACATCTATTTGCTGTTCTTCCTCCTGAACAGACAATCATGTGTAACGATACTATGAGTTCAACAAATAGTTTTTTTAGTTTTATTTCATTATTGTATGCACTGTATTCAATTTTGCTCACCTAGCTATCGTCATCCTTTAAGTACCAAATGCTGTCTTTCATTTCTGAATTTCATGTCTTTCAGATATTTTCTCGTGGAGATAGGGCAAAAACACACACACCTGTTGCTTAAGATTTGTCCACCATTGTATAATGTTAGCATTTAGAGGATTTGTAAAAGTTAATGTATAAATATTAACTACTAAAAACAAAATATTCATTCTGGTCTTTGCTTTTAGAAAGCTAGATTGTAGCGCACTTGATTGTACCATTGACAAAATTACATATTAATTGTTTATTTGGCTAAATTAAATGGTAAAATAATTTCAAACTGGTACGTAATGTACAAAGTGGCAATATAATATCTTATCGTGTTAAACGTAATCTACAGCTGAAACGAAAGAACGGAATGAAACCATATTTTATATGCCGACTATGAAAGACCTGAAAAAATTAATTCCATATACAGCATAGTACAAAAAGTTACTAAGAGGAGAAATATTGACGCAACAGTCATTTATGAGCAAGGCAACTGGTACTTAGAGAAGAATTATTCCTAATGTCTATGTGACATCAGCGCCATGCATTCTTTGCGATAAAAATAAGACCTGCTAGAGTTCATTCTTGACAATTGATGACTCCTGTTCATGATTGACTGATGATGTGTATTCAATATAACCTCTACTTTATCTCAAAATGCTTTACAGGTAAAACTGCTCTACAACACACAGTGTAATGCCGTGGTTGCTCTGAAACATACCTGATGTTTTGTGCGCAGAACATAAGACAGACTTTTATGATCATCGAAAATAACATTTATATGCAAGTAAAGAATCTCATACACAATATGCAACATGTTTTTTGTACATATATTAATAGTATTTTCCCCGTGTTGTTTAAACTTCATTTCAGTGTGTTTGTCTAGAAATATTTGCATATATTCTTTGTATTGGTGTTTTGAATGTTCTATTTTATTTTATCATACTTCTTCAACTGTATTATAACAAATACTATGTGTGTCTGCTAGTTTGTAAGCAGTTTTGTGCATTTAACTTGTGTATTTGCTTTCCCGATCTTTTTTTTTCTTTGCATTCGTGCCTGTCTTTATTTTTGAAATTCATCCTACTGTTAATTGTGAAATGACTTACATCTGTAAGCCTTGTGGTATACTTGTTGGCACACAAGGAGTTATACTTCGAGAACCAATAAAAAAAATATGTAAATGTCACATACAAAGGCAGAGAGAAGAACGAAAATTTTGCATGATATTCAAGAGACTTTAATATTTATTAATAAAATATGATTTTTGGTTATATTAATGAACTAATTTATAGCTATGCATTCAAAAGCCATTTCCCCCCGTTGGCGAATTTTATCTGGAATGGGTTTTTTTTTCTGGCGGAATTTATTTTCACATGCTTTCCACAATCTAGGTATGAAATATAGTTTTATTTTGTTTATTTGTTTCAGCTTTAGAAATGTTAATGAGATTACCTATATTTTTCAATCTCAAAATGTTATAAAAATTTTTATCAGAATTTTAAAAAATTGTGTAAATTTAAAAGGTTATAATTATTTTAAAAAAGAACTCAATTGCCGAATTTTTAAAATAGAAAACTTCCATTTGTAAAAGAGAATTTAAAGGTTAAATCCATCAGAGTAAAGAAAAATTATTTTAAGTATTTTACTGTGAATTAGTATACTTTTCTGATAGTATCATGAGTTATCTCTGTTAATATAATCTGATTTCCTCATATACTAAAATGCAACCCTCTCCTCCTATAATTTTTAATTATTACTCCTATTTTGACTGAATGAACACATTTGAATGAATGCGGATTTAAATTTCGAGAATGAACAGTATTGTTACGAAAATTTTCGGCAGAAGGATGCGGAGCTGCAGATAAATTACATATTTGTTTACGATATGAGTATTAATTATACATAACACAAGTTATAAATACAATTTAATTACGGGTAACAGCAAAGCTCTAGAACGCCCGCAAAAAAGAAAAGACGCTCTCTCAAGCCAAACCAACTATTTTGGCTAGTTCATGTAACTGACTCTGATTCGTCTTCCTACGCAGCGTCTAATGTAGCGTGCCACTAAATAGAGTAGAAGAATCGCAGAAACAGCTCGGATGCTCTGGGTGATTGTGGAAATTTCTACAAAGTTCTCTAGGAACAAATCATTATTTCTTAGCTTTCACTTTACATTTTAACCAGTAGTTAGAACAGTTAGTGACCTCATTACATCGCCAATCCAATCCTCGATAACTTAATGAAATTTGGTGACTAAGCCAATACATTTTTAGCTTTGTGAAATCTGTTTATTTTCCTTTGGAAATCCTCCTAAAATGGTTTTCTCGCTAACGCGCGATTCCATTACAACTAATTTTGCACATTTAAATTATTTACAAATATTTACATAATAGTTTACATCTAATTTACACAAAATTCATAACAAAATGCCACTAGACACGAAGGGTGATAAAAGTTGTAACTTAACTTTTGAAAGCGTATGTCAAAGGGTTATTGCTATACGTCGATTGTTAAAAAATGTTCATTGATGCACAAGATGACAAAAATGATGCTAAGAAGGCTCAAATATATGAAATAATGCAAGAATTATGGGATTATTTTCCTCAAAATAAAATCCTGAAATTTGAAAACTAATCTATTTACTATGCATTTAAACTGTGAAGGATATTGCAGATAATATTCATCTGAAATGAAGATAAGTGCATTCTAAAATACATAATTTTTAACAAATTTTGAGATACCTGGTTTTATAATCCTGTTATAAAGTCTGTGATAACACTTCATTAAAGGTTTATCTTATACTGGAATTGGTTTATATTACTTCGTTTGTATAGAATTTCCATATGCACTAGAACATATAGTACATACACTATACCCAGATTCTCTGTGTATACACTAGTAAACGCATAGAATCTGGGAATAGAATGTTTTCTTATTCATTATTTGTGTATCAGTTACTAAATATTTCTAAATCTCTGAAACATCTATCATTTCACTTTGAAATGATTTTTTTAATCCGATTAAACTAAATATGAGTTTCATATTTAGGATTTTTTTTAAAAGCCTTTATACAATATCTTTTCATTAGTAACAGTATCCATCTTACTGTTACGATTATTCAAAGAAAATATTTTTAGTACTCTTTTAGGTATTTTCTATGTATGACAAATTCATTAAGAACCACGTAAAAATACTTTTTTTGTGCAGATATATGACATTAAGTTATAAAAGAATGATGGAGAACTATCGATAGCAGAAGTTCATTTCATAACGTTTCTATCGGGCTAAAAACGCATTCATAAAGGATTATTATTCAATTCTTTTCTTCCGCAGACAGCGATTAATCATGTCAGCCAGTCACGTGATGTTCGTCAATCGGAAAGCGTGCTGGTTGGCAGAGTTTTTTTCTGACTAAGAGAAAACGTAATAATTCATGTTATTTCTTGTTTTCCTGATTTCACGGCCGATTTCAGACTTACATTGATTTGTCAGCAAACGAGATTTATACAGCAGGAGCTTTCTGATATCGAAATCCTTTAAAAGAAATCTTGTAATATAATATGTTCTCATTTATGTTCTTAAATATATGCAGAAATAAAAATAAAAGAATATATGACTTAATCCTTCCATTTATGGGTTTAGATTAGTTTATTATTGTATCTTTTGCTGCTGTGCTTTCTATGATATTGTTCGAAATATATCAAAATTGATTGTCAGAAGCATACAATAAAATATTTTTAGAAGATAATTGATGAAAAATGGATTATTTAATTGTTTAGTAGGATTTAAATAATTGAAATAGCGGAATTTTTCTTTGTATGTTTTTATCATATTAAAAGCCACAACTTCCAACAAAGTCACATAAAAATTAATGATTTTCTACATTTATTTAAAACTTTTTCATACGTTTTGAGATGTATTGACATTCTCTTCAGAAGCAAGCTACTTTTCCTGATATCGCTCAAAGTTTATTAGTTGTAAGTTTGTGATTGATTATATCAAAAATGTAATAAATTCTTTTTGAATCAAAGTGCAGAAAAATTAATCCTTTCATAGTTTTTTTAGTGTTTTTAAGTATTTTCACTATCGGTGTTTTCCCTTGTGATTATATAATTGTATTGAAGGCCCCAATTTCTTTATAGGCTGTGAATAAAACACCACAATCTCAGATGGATTCTTTACTTATATTTAAAAAAGTTTCAACTAGTTTTTTTAAAGCAACGGCGTAGCTAGTCATAACCTTAATTCCATGTGAAAGTTACTGTTCTTTTAAGCCCAAAGTATATATATCTATTATATCAAGTGATCTCCCCAAAATTTTCTCGCGTAATCTTTGATGAAGGTCTTACCTTAGAAAACATATTGCTTGGCTGTGGCACTTGCTTGGAGTACAATAGTTAGTAAATACAAATCTTCGGCTTACATTTAACATTTAAATTGAATCCCCTAAGTGTCGAGTGTTTTGGAAATTAATTCCTGGTATGCACTTAAAAGTGTTTGAAAACTGAATTTGAGTTTTAGAAACGAGACAAAAATGTAAAAAGTGAAAGTGAAGCTACAAGTAAAAAGTCATGTTGTGACAAAAATATTAAAATAAATTTGATGTATTAAAGGCACTTCACTTCTGAGTGGATGCGTTTACATGCTTTTGAAAATATTTACAAACTGATGGGCAATCCCTCGTTAGATTTGGTTAAAAATTTGATGGATTACTGCATTAATGATAAATCTGTGTGCGGAATTTTATTTAGTAATTATAGATAACGTATTTTCTTTTTAGTAATTATGGATAACGTATTCTCAATTTAGTAATTATTGATAACGTATTAAACTTTTAGTAATTATTGATAACGCATTAAACTTTTAGTAATTATGGATAACGTATTCTCAATTTAGTAATTATTGATAACGTATTCTCAATTTAGTAATTATTGATAACGCATTAAACTTTTAGTAATTATTGATAACGTATATGAACTAAATTACGCTCCTGTATGACTTTATTTCATAATTTTCGAGTTAAACTATATCTGAAAAACCGGACAGACGAACTTCCTCAGAACGAATTTTATTCATAATCTGACAGAAATATTCAAATTTGGCATAAAGACCGTATACCAAATTTCATCCGAATAGTGCAATGCAATTTATAGTTATTTTTGTCTCAGAAAGGGGGAAAGACAAATGTATATTTTCTAAAGATGTATTTTTCGGTCTCAAAGAAACCTAAAACACAGAGACTCGTTTAAATCACCTGCTCGAATTTTTTGAAACAATACTAATCACTGACAAATACATTTTTTCTCTATACTACATAAACGAAAAAGTAATAAAATTTGGAAACATGCTTCAAAGATTAATTTGCTTCCAAGGATTAGTGTGTCACATTTTAAGAATATTTTTGGTGAATCTGTAAAATAAAATAAGAAATGAAAATTTTAGATTTCTTCTACTATTAATTACAGGAATCTAATACTTTTAATTCTAATGGACGAATACATTGATCAATCAGTGATCAAAATATGCAAATGAAACTTATGCCACAGTCTTTTTTTACTTCCGTCAAAGCACTAATAAACAAGTCCTGATAGGGCCGAGACAGCCTAGTTGGTAGAGTGTTGGATTCACATCCCTTGGGCTGAAAATTCGAACCCGTCAGCCAAAGACTCTCCACGTATGTGATGACTGGTGCACGTTAAATCCGTCGTGGATACGATGTACTCCATGTCGGGAGTAATACCACTAGGTGAAATGGATGAGAGGTGACCTTTCTTTGTTCCAAATCTAAATTATGATTTGTGGATGAATGAATGAAATCTGCCCCGTAAAATGGGTGTGTGGTGTGTGTGAGCTTGAAGTTAGTTATCTCGGGTGTTCAAGGGTCCATGCCCTCAGAAACTACTGTACCCCTCTTTCCGTTGTAGAGCGGAACACGAGAACAACAACAATAACAATCCCCGATAATAAATCGGTTGTAAATTGAAAAAACTAATTAGGAAAATATTTATTGACCTTAATAACAAAAAATTGAATGAAATTTGTTAAAGAATTCAATTAAATTTGTTAAAGAAATTCAATTAAAATTATTAAAAAAGATGCATTTTATTCCAAAAGTTCAACAAAATAATTTTAAGCTAAAGTGAAGAAAAGGTAAAGCATTTTCGTAAAAGTGTCTGGAGGTAAGAATAAAATCGAAAGTTCTTAGACAAAAGACGACATATTCTGTAAATATCAGAATGAGAAAATAAAATTGCCTCCGACACTTCTCTGAAGAAGTTTTTCTCTTCCAATAAATTGCCTTAGGACATTTCGCGCATGCGTAGAATATAAATAGGATATGACAAGATTTTCAGGTAGCATATGATATATATTACTAAAGTGAAGAAATTATTCCAATCAAAAATGACGAAAAAAAATGTTATAAGAAAGATAAAGTAAGATATTGGGGGGATGGAGCTCAATATTTTTGGAAAGTGAAAGGAAAATTTTTCTAGATCTGCTACTGAGATCATAAAATATCTGAAACAATTTATTTATAGCGTATCTATTATACATATGTTCTTTAAAATACCGGGAAACATTTTCACGACTTCTATAAACTAATGCTAACAGACGAAAATTTATTTCCTTTTAAAGTCTGAAAATAAATTCGAGATAAGAATCTCAATATTTTCGATTTTGGAAAATGACAAAAGTTTCCTGTTTAAAGTAATTCTTGTGACAAAAATATAGGAAGTATAGAATCATAATAAGATTTGAAGGGTTTTGAAAATATATATTAATAGGTTAAATTAGCATTCCATCCTTCTGAAATATTCTGTCTTTGGAACGTCTATGAAGCTGCGGCAAATTAAATAACATGTTGAGGTAATCACTTGTTGATTTTAGTTTAGTTACATTATCATTTTGTTTTAAAGCAACACTAGGGCCATCGCTCAGAAGACGATAATGATACTTGAGCAGACACCAATCTTCAAATTTTCGCCATAGACCAATAGGAAGACATTTGGCCTCCTACAGATTTAAAATGCACTAGACCAACTTACACAACGGTTTATCGATTAAATCATACCCCGAACCTGTTGTCCTTCGGTTCCGAAGATGTGGCCTTATTACTAAGTCACCACTTCCATAAAAACTCTTTTTGAAACATTTTTCTAAAGAAATAGATCATTAAACTATTCCTTTCCTGCAATGAATTTATAAATCTGAACCATATTAAATTGAATTTATGCGTAATGTCACAGAGATAGCACGTCTTACTCGTGATCTGGCGTCCGGGTTCGAATCCCGATCAGAGCATGTTTGTTCTTCTGTGTTCTATCTGTGAGGTGTAAGATTGTGTTCCCCTGTAAAAAGAAGTTGGGTAAGAGAATCCGATAAATAATCCGTGTGTTTCATATTCATATGAGCTATAAGTCAGACTTCTGGCCTCAGATGCTCAGTTGCTCATACCATCAGAAGCAACTGCCCTCCCCCCCCCCCAATTTCCGTAGTAAAGCGGACATGAGATCACCATCATCATATTAAATTAACTACTTATTAAGCTTTTGATTATATGAATATAAGAATTTTTTCTGAATCATATCTTTCTATCATTGTTTATTCAATCAACCGTTTATAAATCTGAAAAAAAAAATTATTTGTATAATTTTGAAACTGAATTATTTGTATATAAGGTTTTTCATAATATTGTTGCAAGTCTCTAATGTTGCTACCTAGCAGGATTAGCTCATCCCCTGGAAAGACCGATTTACGATCAGTTCTGTTAGATTCTGATCCAATGGCGAATCAATGATCTCAGGAATTGGCGATCATTTGGTGAAGAATTTGGCATCAAAAAAGATAATACTGGAATTTTCCTGAATTTTAGTGATAGAGCCAATAGGAACCGAGATATACCTGAATGTTCAGAACCTTCTCTGTTTGGCTCCACAAACTATAAAAGACCTGTAGTCTAAGCAGAAGAGAGTGCCGTATAGAGTCGTCTAGAGGTTTATAGTTACATAGAGAGTCTACAGCGAATTAGTTGCATTAGTCCAATGAGGCGCAGGTGTTCAGTGGGATTAAAGTTATTACTAAATTGAACTGTGTGCCGAATCCTAATGTTTACTGTTGAAGCATCACCGAGTTGTATAAGGATTAACCAGTTGTGTAGAAGTGAGTCAGTAGTTGGATAAGCTCCATCTATATGAGACAAATCCTTATTTTTTTACTTCTTTAACATTGTTCATTAAACAGTTGAAACCATTTGCAACTAGAGCAATTATTCCATAATGTCCTGTATGTTAAACTTTAGGCAATGTATTTGAATGTAATCTCTTAAATAATTCCTATTTAGCGTTGTTCATTAAATAGTTGCAAAATTTGTAAACATTGGCAATAATTTCATATTGTCTTATATATTATGCTTTTAAAAATGTATTTAAATGAGTCAACACATTAAATCTTTTAAATTTTAACATTTTGTTTAAATAGTTGCAACCATTTATGATTAGGGAAAGAATTCCATGTTGACCTTTATATTAAACTTTTGAATAATGAATTTGAATGAAATAACTTCTTAATTCTTTTACATTTTAAAAAATATTCCTTAAACAGAGAGCAACCTTTTGTAAATATGACCTTGATTTTTTTATTACTCTGTATATTAATATTTTTTATTCATTTGAAGGAGAAAAAATTATGTGTATGAAGAAAAAATATGAAAGAAAATATTTAATCTTTTAGTCGTTATTCATTAAAAAGCAGCAACCTTTTGTGAGTAGGGAAATAATTTTTTATTACTTTCTATCTTAATCCTTTTAACGTATTTAAATGAGAAAAAAATTATGTGCATGCAGGAAAAATATTTTATCTTTTTGTCGTTATTCATTAAACAGTAGCAACCTTTTCTGACTAAGAAAATAATTTTTATTACTCTGTGTCTTAATCTTTTTTATGTATTCAAATTAAACAAAATTATGTGCATGAAGGAAAAATATGAAAGAAAATATTTTATATTTTTGTCGTTATTCATTAAACATCAGCAACCTATTGTGAGTAGGGAAATAATTTTTATCACTTTATATCTTAATATTTTTTATGTATTTCAATGGAAAAAATATTTGCATAAAGGAAAATATGAAAGAAAATATTTTATCTTTTAGTCGTTATTTATTAAAAAGCCGCAACTTTTTGTGAGTAGGGAAATATTTTTTATTACTTTGTATCTTAATCCTTTTAATGTGAAAAAACCTTAATCCTTTTAATGTGAAATGAGAAAAAAATTATGTGCATGCAGGAAAAATATTTTATCTTTTTGTCGGCAGCAGTTACCTTTTGTGAGTAGGGAAATAATTTTTTATCACTCTATATCTTAATATTTTCTATGTATTTCAATGGAAAAAATATTTGCATAAAGGAAAAATATGAAAGAAAATATTTTATCTTTTTGTCGTTATTTATTGAAAAGCAGCAACCTTTTGTGAGTAGGGAAATATTTTTTTTATTACTTTGTATCTTAATCCTTTTAATGTGAAAAATCCTTAATCCTTTTAATGCGAAATGAGAAAAAAATTATGTGCATGCAGGAAAAATATTTCATCTTTTAGTCGTTATTTATTAAAAAGCAGCAACCTTTTGTGAGTAGGGAAATAATTTTTATTACTCTGTATCTTAATATTTTTTATGTATTTAAACGAAAAAAAGAAATATTTGCATGAAGGAAAAATATGAAATAAAATATTTTATCTTTTGTCTTTATTCATTAAACAGTAGCAAGCTTTTGTGACAAGGGCAACAAATTAGAACTCCCCATATATATCGCTGTTAAAAATAAAATTATTATATTATAGTTCTTTATTACAGATTCTTTCCCATGTGATCCCTCATATTTACACTTTCATAGAAAGTCTTCCAGTAAAGAGTAATTGTATCCCCAAAAGTTTTCAAACTTTTTTATACATCATTGTACTTGAGGTTTCAGAAAAAAAAAAGAAGAATGAAAAATTTAGAAAACTTTGTGAGATAGTGTTTGCTGTGGAACTCATCACTATTCATGATCAACCAACAACTCGGGTTTAGGATTTCTTTGAACCGAAAAAAAATCTTGTTTACCGACTTTTCTGTTACACCTACTTCTTCCTTAAGGTTATTTTTCGCAAGTCTTAGAGTAGTTGAATTCTGACCTCAAGTAACATGAAAGAGACGGAGATAAGGCATGAACTCGCGAATTGATCGGAAATGTTCGGCAACTCAGAGGATTCGAAAATGGAATGGCTATTGTTGGCTTACACGAAAGCGAAAACTAGTCTTTGAAATTCTTATATTGCTCAGAGTATATTGCGGAAAGATATCCAATATCTTTTTCAATGGAGTTTTAAGAACATATTTGAATATCCGTTAGTGAACTGAAAGCCAAATATAAGGATATGGATCGTATTGTGATATTTTCATATGAATAAAACATAAAAAAATTGGCATCACAGATATAAATTAAAAAAAAAAGAAATGTAAATTATTGCAAGAATTATATTGGTAATATTCTACTATATACTGATAATTTATTTTCAATGTACCTACAGTCAACATAATATACACCCTCTCTTTTTTTAAAAAGGTGATAGAATATATAGAGTAAATTTCAGCATTTGAATAAAAAATTATTTTATTCGATTTTATTTATGATATGCAATTTTGATTGTGTTTTGAGTAGGTATAAATTTTTGTCTGGTATTCAAAATATTTCATACACATTATCTTCCAAACAAAGGAAACTATCTCCTATTTTTTAATGTTTAAAAGTTAACTAAAATATAAAATAGTTTTTTAAAAATTAATTTTTTGTTATTTCCTAACTATATTGTTTATGAATATTATTTGACAAATATGAAATTTCCAATAACTTAAAAATCATCTCTTATAATGCATTATTTCTAATGTATGGAATGTATCATTTCTAATAATAAATAACAATGATTTTTAATGTATAATTTCTTTTATAATGCATAATTTTCTCTTATTTTAATTAATTTATTTAGCCCAATATGGTACATATTCTGAAAAAAAATGTTTTTATTTTAAAAATGGAATTCAAATTAATATAATCATTTGCATAAAAATTCATTGTTAATTATATAAAAATTAATATAAATAACAAGTGGTAATAATTTCTTAAAAACTTTCTAGTACACACGTAAATAAATTTGAAATGCCAGCGATGACGAAAAGTTAGCATTTTTACTGTCTCTGTTATCACATCCTTAACTGGAATATTGGCGATTGATTGCTACACGCCATTAATAGTATCTGATTTAGATTCATTT
>JAOUZG010021905.1:459536-470491 GCA_026289955.1 Argiope argentata
ACACACACACACACACACACACACACACACACACACACACACACACATTATACACCAAACTTTTGTTATACATGCTAAAACTGTTTTCTAGAGCAGTAATTGCCTAAAACTTCGGCTAAAACAAGTTATAGACTGAATATAAAAATTCTAGGACGTATAAATACTTGAGTTATTACGTATTCATGTAGCAGAAAGTTGATACATGTACAACTGCAGATTTTCAATAAAAAATGTATTATGAAATATCGAATTAGATAATAAAGGAATTCTCACTGTATGAACATTTAAAATTATAATATTTAAAAATTATTTATTCTACTTTTATAATACATTAATTTTCAACTATTTTGCATTAACATCCATTATCGTCTGCTGAAGAAAGAGAGGTGTGATTTTATCTCAAAAGTTCATCTATATATTTTTTCCTTTAAATTCTTTATTTTTTCCCTTTCAAACTCCCAGACATTTGGAATTGAAACTTATTACTAACATTAGTCATTTTGACAAGTATTCCTTAATGATACAGAATTTGTACTGGATATTTCATAAATCTTACAATTTAAGATTATGAGAATGTTCACTTATGATTTAGAGGGGGTATTTCGCATATTACATTAATTATAAATCCAAATTCCCTTTCCGAAGATATTCAGACTATATAAATTACATTTTATAGTGAGTTTTACATAACCAAACCGGATTCACATTATTTCTCTATTGAAATATACTTTTTCCAATAGCTTGGATATATTATCAATAATAAAACTTTAGAAAACCGTTTTTGTGAAGTATGAATCATCAGTGTCGAATTCATAAACATGTAATAGACTATATTTTATGGCTTATCTGAGCCTCATTTATTTTCATATAAAGTAAAATCAGTATTATGATTCACAGTTTTGGTATTTTACAAGGTTATATAATGGAAAATAATGGACTGTATTCAATGGATTTCTTTCAAAAATCGTAGCAATGTATACGTGGATATTGATGTTATGTGTAGATGTCATCAGCATTCATGAGAATGAAAATTGACGAAATAGCGAAATCAGGGTAGTGGAGGTGGCTTCGAAATTAGACTTTCGGATTTCCCAAATATATCAAATATATTGATACTAAATGTAGCATAATTCTTGTACTTGTAATAAATAAAAAATGGTGTAGCCTGTTACTTATATTTTTTCAATTTTATTTTTTTATATATATATATATTTATATATATATATATATATACCTAACCTAATCAACACGTTTAAATATTTTTTTTTTATTTGTGTAATGTTTATTTTCGTTTTTATTCATAAAATATGGTATTTTTATTTTAGGCCTTACTTTCGAAGATTTTTCGGGTCACAATTGGGTTTTTATTCAGAAAAACTGTCAAATACTTTACAGAAAAAAAAAATTTTTTTTGGAATCCCTGTCTGATAGTAACCCTTGAGAAAGTCATTAGACCGAATTTCTCATTTTATTTCTTACTTCGATTAACTTGATGTTTTTCTATTTTCGTTATGTTTATCTTTGCTTTAGTAATAGCAGCATAAGTGCTCTCTAAATGCATTTGTGTTTTTTCATGTCATAGTTGGCCTATTCGTTACAGTAATAGTTTAAAATTGCATTTTTTATGTTGTTAATACTTTTAAAATTGTTTACTTCTTATTTATATTGTCACGAAGACTGAATTAAAGACACGGATAGTTAGAAAACAGTTGCGTTTATTAGCACCAAGCAACTCGCTGGAGAACAGAATGAAAAACTGAGCAGAACTCAGCTTTTATACATCTGAGGAACATTCGAGAATCTTCTCGCTCGAATGGTAAAGAATGTTCTAGAATCATCTCGATTTTAGAGAAATAATAGGAACAATTTTAAATTAAAATTCCAGTCTTTGGATAAAATGCGCTGGCCGGGAATCGAACCAGGAACCAACAGATTAGAAGTCCAATGCTCTGCCAATTGAGCCATGGTGAATTACGAAAGGCTTGTGTTTTGCGGCATTATAATATAAAGCAGAATTATGGCCGAATACATTCAAGACAGTTGGAATTTGAAGCTCACTTTCATTCCATCCCTTAAGGCATAATTTATGTACAGTGAGCGCTGATGGGCACAACATGCCCGTTCATAGCGCAACGCATAAACGAAACCGAACAAAAAAAAAAGGGGGGGGAGAAAATATTTATCTTAGAGTTTATATATTGTGAGAGTTTGATAGAGATTTATTTACACATGCCGCATAGGTAAAGTAATTATAGAGGTCTTTTAAAAAGAATTTGCTTATGTTGGCAATGGTTTGCCCCTACACTCGGAGCGAGGAAACCATTGCATTAGCTCAGCATTTTTGCCGAACTTCTGTGGCATTAATTATATAACAAAGATGGTAGTGAATCAGAAATAAAAGAATTTTTTGTAATGAAGTTAATATGGGATTAAATTAACATATAACATTGGAAATTTGGATTAAATCAAATTTTCATTTATCATTAAATATCTATCTATCCATATATAAATGCATAATGTTATGATAGACATTTATTTATTGACATAAAGGGAATATTGCTCATAGGACAGCGATAGATTTTCGAAATTCTAGATTATTCATAGAAAGTCTCAGTTTTTTATTCCAGAACTTTCAGGCATTTAAAATATTCAAGAAAATGTTTCGTCGCATTTTGCATTTGATAAATTGAAATTCTCTTTTTCTGTTTATGTTGGTAAGGTAAAAAAAAAAATTTTTTTTTTAAGCTTAAACCCTCTTAAAATGGTTGCTACCTTAAGGGTAAAGAATACTGTGTGCTTTTTTTTCTGCACAGTGTTTTTTTATTTGTATGTGTGTGTGTGTGAATTTCCGAGTTCTTTTAAATTGATCTGAGATTTGAAACACTTTCTTTCTGACGTCAAGAAAGGTGCTTTTAAAATGCAAAGGTGACATTCTATAGCACCGAATCTACAAAACAGTTTTTTTTCCTGCCGGAAGCTGTTCTTTCGTCTTTAGTCTCAGTTCTGTAAAATAAAGCATTTCTTCTGTCTTTGCTGAAAAAAAAATTTGCTGCGAAACAAATAACGGACTGGATGAAATAAGGCAGAAAAGATATTGTCTATACATCAGCAGTTTTTTTCTCGACATTTTTTTTAAATACCAAGAGAATGAGTGTACGCTCTATCCAGAAGCTTAAAACCTAATTTTTTTCACATACAAAATTTGTACTCATGTTTACACAAAATTAGAACGATAAAAAAAGTTGTGCAATCAATAGAAAAGGACACAATTTTTTTTTATTAACTTTATTTTATATATTTTTTATTTATTTTTTAGTTAATAGTTTTATTTAAAATTTTTAATAATCCTTAAAATAGATTCAATAAAAATAATTATTCATTTAAGTAATCGTAAAACAATATTATGCATTAGTTTCTCATGTATATAACATATAAAAATGATACCACGTTGGATATTCTTATCCATATGGCGTAGAAAGATGATAGAGCATTGTGTGTCCTTATTCACATAGCTTTAAAAGATGATAAAAATTCTGTATCCCTATGCTTATAGCATTGAAATATAACAGTTTATTGTGTATCCTGAGGCTTATAGCGTCGAAAAGCAACAGCGCATTGTGTATATACGAGGCATATTCGGAAAGTAAGTACCGTTTTTTAATAAATAGAACAAAACATTTTTTTTCAAACAAATTTTATTATTACATGAAAGACCAAACCTTAAACTATTTTTCTACGTAGTTTCCACCAATGTTCAAACACTTGTCGTAGCGAGTGACGAGTTTTCCTATGCCTTCCTCGTAGAAACTTGCCGCCAACGATGATAAACACAGTTCGTACAACACAGTACGTGAAATTTGTGGAAATTCGTCTGAAAGCATCGTTATTGTGAATCGTCTGTTCTCTTTGATTTTTTCATCAACTTTCCGTATCAGATCGTCATTGACAAGAGAACGCCGACCACTCCGAGCCTCATCGTGAACATTTTTTCGACCTTCATTAAACATTCTAACCCACTTCCGCACCATTCCATCACTCATCGCGTTTTCACCATACACTTCTTTAATTTCACGGTAAATTTCAGCCGGTTTCACATTTTTTGCGTTTAAAAAACGGATAACAGAACGAATCTCACAGTCGGCGGGATCAGTAATTGTCTTAAACATTTTAAACAAGCACAGCGAACTGGAAACACAACCTACAGCGTCCAAAATGGCGTCAGTTGAGAGTCAGTGAACAAGGAAGACTAGTGCGCATGCGCAGAACGCCGATCGCAGTGCTGCAGTGGCAGTATAATGAAACGGTACTTACTTTCCGAATATGCCTCGTAGCATTTGATATTCTTATGCATGTAGAAAAAGATGATAAAGCATTTGATATTCTTATGCATGTAGCGTAGAAGAATGATAGAGCATTGGGTATTCTTATGCACAAAATGTAGAAAGATTAAAGAGCATTGGATACTCTTATGCACAAAATGTAGAAAGATTAAAGAGCATTGGATACTCTTATGCATGCAGCGCAAAAAGATAAGAGTGCCAATTGTATTCTTAGCCTACAGCATAGAAAGATGATAAGGAATTTGGTATTCTTATGCAGATAGCAACGAAAGATAACAGCGCATTGTGTATTCCTTTGCTTATAGCACCGAAAGATGATAGTAAATTGTGTATTTTCATTTACATAGCAACGAAATATTAGAGCGCACAATGCATCCGTTTGCTTATTGCATAGAAAGACAATAGTGCATAGTGTTTTCTTATGCATATATGGTGTAGAAAGATGAGAGAGCATTTGTTATATTTTGCATATAGCGTATATGAACGACAGAGAAGAGATTATTCGTATTCATACAGCGTAGAAAGATGATAGAGCATTGAGTATTCTTGTGCTTATAGGATGAAAAAGGTGACAGTGCATTGTGCATTATTTTACAAATATGTCGTAGAAAGATTATATAGTATTGGATATTCGTATGCATATAGCATAAAAAGATGAGAGTGCCTTGTGTATTCTTATCCTGCAGCATAGAAAGATGATAGAGCATTGGGAACTCTTATGCTTATACCGTAGAAGCATGATAGATCAGTAGGTCGTCTTCGTCATCTGATCTGGTTCAAAATTACGAAGTCCATCCCCAAAAAGGCCTATTGTTGCTTTACATCGGGACGTTAAAATAGCTTAACAATCAAAATAAGTAAAATAAATAATAATTGTCTCTTGAACAACAAGTTAATCGTTACGCAATATTGTTCTTAAATTCTAGCATTATTATAAACATAACTATGTAGATAAATTTTAATTAAACTATATTTAATGTTGCAATAAAATTCCAATAATTTTCATTGTGTAAACACATTTTTAAACCGCTTCATTTTCTTTTACTGTGATTATTGAAAAAAATTGTTTTAATCTTTAAAACTGACATCAAGAGAAAAAAAAAATGAGACGATGTTTCAATAAATAGAAAGTGGAGTTGAAACTCTTGAAATGAAATGCTTGGATTGACGAAATTTATTTTATTATTTCCATTTTTAACCTTATCAAATCTGACACCCAAATAGTCCTGTTCAGTAAAGATTTTTTTCGAGCGTTTTCAAATATGTACCAGAAATCTTAAAATATCCTTACCATATACAACATACCTTTACATTACATGAAAAGAGGGACTGTTATGAATATTTATATTTTGACTATCACATTAAAAAGAGAATGTTTACCGTTTACAATCAGAATGATAATGATTCATTTTGAATGCTTACCATTCGTATGCTTCGACCTAAGTCATTTCTAAACTAATTCATAGCAGCCTTCAAGAATATTTTAATTCAACAAACTTAAGTGAACATGGCTTTATCCATGCCAATTATAAATGTCTCACAATTGTTTAATCCCTTGAAAATGTCTAATCACTGATTCTAGATCCAAAATGGTGGTCAGCACTAATTATCTGTAGTTGTGTCTTGGTTGAATAAGCTGTAATCTGCTAATGCCCTGCAGTATGCAATTCATCGATGTCTTCCGAGATGAATATTATTTGATAATTGAGTGGATGAATCAAGTGATGCGCAGGTCCTCCCATTAATTGTGACGTCTCGTTGTATTTGTGAACAGAGATACATACTGAATGAATATATGTAGTTGCCACAGAACAAAATGACTAAATAATGAACCAAATGACATGGTGGCGAATGTGTTGGGTAGAAACTTGAGATTTACAAGTGTTATAAGTCTGGGTATGAATTCTCGTTCTGTTATAAATATGTTGTATCTCTGCAGTTTAAGTATCATTGTAAGAAACAATTTGATTAATGCCAAAGGCAAGTACATTTATTTCATTTAACAGCCTTTGATAATTAATCATATTGTTTCTTACAATGAGACAGAAACAAAATATTTATAACAGAACGAGAATTTATAACCAGACTTATAACACTTGTAAATCTCAAGTTTTTACACAATACATCCACCAGTATGTCATAGAAAGGCGCCAAATCTTTCTAGTAATTGGCGAAACATGTGGCAGCTTTGATGACAAAAATAAAGGCTATAGAAAATACAAGAATTATAGCGATATCTGCACAAGATCCATAGATTCTTCTGAGAAATTTGATGCTTATCCAGGAGACTATTTAAATACGATAGAGATAAAACTAGTAAGCCGAGTGAATTTACTTTTTGAATTATAGATCTTAGTGCAATTTTTCTCTACTTTACTTTACTTTAGTTACATTAACGTCCCATTGCAAATCAACACCAGGTCTTTTGGAACAGACCTCGTAATTCTGCACCTAGGTCAAACGACGAGGACGTCCCCTGAGCTGGTGATGGATTTAACGTGCAACAGACTCCCTTACCCGACGGTTCTTCGGTGGAATCAATTTTTGAACTTCAAACCCTAAGGTTCATTAGCAAAAACCTTATCACCAGGGCATTAAAACCCTCATTTTTCGCAACTTTTTTGATTGTTGAAAAACGATTTGTGGTTTCTCAAGAGTTTTTGAATTTTCAAGAGCTCTTTTTTATATGCACCTTGATTTTCTTTTATTTTTACCCATTATACGCCTCTCTTGTAAAATAAAACCTCATCTTCCATTATTCGTCATCTTGCATAACTTCATTATACGAACACAAACACTAGAATATTTCATGTATTTTTCAAAAAGTGTAGTTTATTAAATAGTAAATAAAAGACGTATTCATCTTTGTCTTTTTCAATATATGAGAATCTATTTCTATTTTTCATAGTCTTATACTAATATTATATTCGCAGAATATTAAATTTTCACTTTTTTGTGAAAGAAAACCGGTTTAGACTTCATATAGAATCATTTACACATTATATTGTTATTCTGACAAATAAAGGCTGTATTTGTTATGGACTCTGAAAACAAGAAATTATTATCTCAAATACTATTGAAAAGAATGAGGAATTTTTCTTTGGATTCTATTAAAAAATGACATAATTAATTTTACTTTAAATTCATTATTATATTTAGATATATTTAGAATCCGAATGTCAGAGTTAATAAAAAGTTATTTAGCTTGTCTATTTACTGAATATTTTATCAAAGACATTTAGCTGAAGATGAGTGAACAATTCGAAATCTGGTGGGAGCTGTAAAGAATGTTTATTCTAGAATCTGATGGAATGATTTGTGAAAGTTTTCTTGCATTTTGTTAGTAAGAAAAAAAACGAAAAATTAATTACTCGAATAGATGAAAATGCTGAATTTCTGTTTAATATCAGATTACAATTTACTGATTATGGTATTAATATTCTCACAAAATATAATTTGCAAAAATTGCGATTAACTATTCTAGAAAAAATCAAGTGCTAGTCAAAAGAAAAGTTATAGGAATCATGAGCTTTAACCTAATGTCATCGGCGAATATAATTGATAGAATGACATGACTTCTTTGGCGATCTTTTATATTTTTAGATGGTATAAAAGTATCATATTGCCGTTAATTTTACAATTTGATTCTTTCTTAATGTTTGAATTCTTTTAGCTTCCAATTTTTTTCCCAAAACTGTTTACTGAATAGATACTAAAAATTATAAAAGCAAAATTTTTTTAAAAAGTAAAACTGAAAAAAAATATTACAAATTTTCATTTCACGTATTTTAATCAGGTTTTTAAATATAAAATAATTTTTATTAAAAAAAACCCTGTATTATTATTTTATGCTCCATATCGGACCACTAGCTGAAATCACATGCAGGTTTAAGCAAATAGAATGAAAAGATTACTCTTTACTTTGTGCAAAAGTTTTCATGTTCAAGCTAAGAATATATAAAAGAATATTCCTTTCTCCAACTATCTTTTCAGACATTTTATATTTCTTGGAAAGTCGGCAATATTTTAAAAAATTCAAAGAACACCTTCGAATCTACAGGGAAGTATTTTCATTCAACCCTTCAAAAAGACTTTCTGGATATAGCATAGAAGTTTGGAGTACACCGAACTTTGAAACTAAGCGTTTCTTTTTTTTCCTATTGTACTGCGTCTCCATTGAACCGGTCTGCCATGAGAAAAGAATTCAAATAATTAATGGAATATGTTATTATCTTAAAGTACAAAGGACTTTTTCCGAAATATTAATACTCATAATAAAAAAGAAAATTTGTGATCAATATTTAAAAAATATATATATTTACCAAATAAATACTAAATAATCTATTTTAAAAAATGAAAAATATCAAGCTATTATTATTTATTTTATGTTATCGGAAAAAGACGAAAAATTATCATCTGAAACATCGCAGCAACATAATTTTATCGCATTTAAAATATTTTTTTATCGTCTGCGTTTTTATATATCGTAACCGTTTCATCAAAATAAAACACAATGCAAAAGTTCTCCATTGAATATAAAAATTAGACATTCAATGAAATATGTTCGCTAATAATAATTTATTTTTTCTCTTCAGCATATTTAAAAAAAAAATGCTAAATCTTTTTTTTTTCAACCTAAGATTTCTTATGTTGTTTATCATTAAACATATATTTTTATCATTATGAATATGATAAAAACTCTCCAGACATTTTAAATATATATTTAAGATATTAACTGTGAACATATTTTCAGTAGCTGGAACTATATTTGTGCAGCGGAAACTCAATTTTTCTACTTCAAATATAACAGTAAAAATGCCGTATTAACTTTAAAATTAAAGCCTTCTTTTCAGCTTTATGCATGGATTAGTGCAATATACTATAATAAATCTACAAGAAAAAAATTGAATAAAAAGAAATGCAAATCCACAAAAAGAAATAAAAAGTTTTAAAAATTTAACACTAAAACTGAAATCGCCATCCAGAATGTTTCTTTTTTCTTTTCCAGGTAGTTTCATTTGGGTATTAAGCTGCAAATTGATTGAATAATAATCATTCCAGGTTGAAATTTATTATTCAATATTGTGTATACTATATTATTCGATATTCAATAATTCTATACCATATTGTAAGGGTACCGGTGTTTGTCATATAGGTAGCCCGTCTTCCACGTTATTTGAGATTCTTGCGTTCGAGTCCCGGTTTGTTTCTAAGTTCTATATGTAAGGTGTGTGAATCCCTGCCCACCCATGTGAAAAGAGACTGTGCAGGAGAATGGGATTATAAGTAGCAAAAGCCGTACTAAGGCCCTACTGGCCCTACTACAAAACAAGAGAAGCTGATTAGGCTTAAACCGCTGACTTTCTCAACAAGCTTGTCCATGGCATGTGCAATAAGAAACAACAACAACAATTTTGAACGTTGTTGAATATCCGACAATATTACAACATTTATGTGTAAATAGGAAAATAAATGTTTAAATATTGTTCATGTAGTATTTTTTTTAATTTTTTATTTTTGAAACAAATATAGCTAAGCAACCAATTTTCCAAATACTATAGTTATTGAAATACATTTTCAATTATTTTTCATCAATTAAAAGCAATTGGAAACAATTCCTGACATATTTTGATCACATGAAATTATAACTTTATCATATAGCTATTTCATTCTTCTTGGTTATGGATTACCAACTAGGAATTATTTCTGCCTACAATATCTATGACCTGCCTCCATGACATATCACATAAAACTACTTTCTTTGCTCATGGACGTGTGCAACTACATTTTATAAGAAAGATGGGAATTGCCGATAGCAGTAGGTCATTTCATGAGGTTTTTCTTCAGCAAGAAAAGGCATTCATAAAAGAGCATTTTTGCCCTTTCTTCCAGGGCAAGCGATTAATCACTCCAGGCTGTCAGATGATATTCGTCAACTGGAAAGTGTACCAAGCGAGATATTTTTGGCCATAAGGAAAATGTATCCAGTTCCTTTTATTTTTCGATCCATTTCACTCTGACAATGAATTGTCTAGAAAATACTTTATGGGTTAAATTTTTAAAGATGCCCGTAAAGGAATTAATATTAAATTTTTTATTAGATAGAAATTATGAAACTATATCATACATTAACTATTAAATCTTTAAGTTATTATAAAAGTAAACTGATGTGGTAATTTATATAGAAGAAATGCACATAATGTATTCTTCTACCTATGAAATGTAAAAATCCATTTCCGGAAGAATATGAAAGTTTTAATTTTCTTTCTTTCGAACACATAAATAAGTGAAGCAATATTCTTACGTATACGGATTCTGGGACGAAAGCATTTCGGCGATTCTATCACATAAGGGGTGATACGCAGAACGATGAGCACATTTCTGGTATTCACATTTAAGATTTGAATTCCTCTAATAGATACATTTTGGTTCAACTTTTTCTTCACTTGTATGTGAGTTTGGCGCCATTTCTGGCCGTATTTTATTTTAATTCAAAATATTTTGTAAAAAAGTAATTAACAAATTTTAAGAAGATAAATTTTTCATTTATTCTTCATAATTTAATGTTTATAATCCTCACATTAAATAAAAATTGCTATGAAATATTTTACTGTG
>JAOUZG010021905.1:481919-515582 GCA_026289955.1 Argiope argentata
AAAATATTTATTGAAAGTTCCAAAAAGACTTTTTAAAGTTAAGCTTTACATTTCATTAAGTGGAATGTTATTATTTAAATTCTTTTTTATCATACGAAAAAATTTCATTATGGTGATTCTTTTTTTATTCTTCCAGTGTGCTTCTATTTTGCTAAGCATTAGCATATTAGATATTTAAAATATTTATTGAAAGTTCGAAAAAGACTTTTTAACGTTAAGCTTTGCAATACATTAAGTGGAATGTTATTATTTTAATTCATTTTCATCATACGAAAAATTTCATTATGGTGATTCTTTTTTTATTCTTCCAGTGTTTTTCTGTTTTGCTAAGTATTAGCATATTAGATATTTAGAAAATTTATTGGAAGTACCAAAAAGACTTTTTTAAAGTTTAGCTTTTAATTTCATTAAGTGGAAAATGTTATTACGTTAATTAATTTTTATCATACAAAAAAATTTCAAAATGGGATTTTTTTAAAATTCTTCCAGTGTGCTGCTATTTTGCTAAGTATTAACATATTAGATAATTAAAATATTTATTGAAAGTTCCAAAAAGACTTTTTAAAGTTAAGCTTTGCATTTCATTAAGTGGAATGTTATTATTTTAATTCCTTTTTATCATACAAAAAAATTTCAAAATAGGATTTTTAAAAAATTCCTCCAGTGTGTTGCTATTTTGTTAAGTATTTTGGAGTACAAATAAAAAAAATGTAAGCAATATGATATATAGTACTATGGGCACAAATGTGGTAAGTAAGCATTTAAAGAATCTGGACTAAAACTTTTGAAAAAATTTCAACCAAACGATTAAAAAGATATTTCCTTTTAATTCAAATTTAGGTAAAGAAGGACACATTAAGGATACACGATTTTTTTTTTTTTCTTATGAGAAAGACGAAAAGTACTACTGTTTTCACATTGTAAACACAGTTACTTTATTTCGCCGAGTTATTTTAAAAATGATGGAAAATCGTAACTTGATTCCTAACATGATTCCAAGAGAAAAAAAATTCGAATTTTCATGCAATTTCCTACCTAATGTTCATCGATCAAGGACACTACTTCCAACATTGCTGCTAGTGAGTTTCATTTTATAATGTAAATACAAATTTCTCGAACTTTGATTTGTTCTAATTAAGCAACTTTCTTAACATTGTAATACTATATTTCTATTATTTCCTTTGCTTTTATTTATTTATTTTTTACTTTTATATATTTAATTTTATTATATTGTATTCTTTAATAAATATTTTTCACTAATTTTATAACAGAAAATAATTTATTATTATTTACTTTGAATATTATATATTATTAGTTTCATAATAGTAATATAAATCTATTATTTTATTCAATAAACCTGCTCCCCTGCTTATATATTTTAATTATGCTTTATTAATCTTTCCTAGTATGGACTTAAGTAATTAGTGCTTAGTTTTGCATTTAATTTTCTTTTTTTGTCTAAAACTGTCTAAATTTTATATAAAACTTCATTTTATGAGTTCTTTATAAAATGAAATATGAAACGATTATTTTCGTTAATAATTTTAATAATTTTCTTTTGCGCTTTGGGGAGGGTGGAGGGAAGACTTATCGTTTGCTTCTACAAACAAAGCCCCTTTGCGCCCGCCGCCTTGTGCAATTCTGGAGGCAGGCATATTTTCCCCTTTGTCCCTTCTTTTATAGTTTTCAGAGCTTCTTTGACGTATGTTTTTCTTACCAACATTTTGAGAGAACACACAACCGGACAGACGTCAATGGGTAGGAGTGGCCAAACAATCGGCCAGTTGGCAGATTAATGACCGAATCCGTCAGAACATAGGTAGCTGGAATACAGCTTAAGGGAACTATTGGTGGTGATTCATAATTTTGAAATAAACAAACAAGTATTGATTTTGCTTATCTATATATACTTATTTCTAAGTAACATAATAAATTTTATTTTCCTAATTTACTGCATTTTTTAGTTTTTCAACCAAACCAATTTCTTTTAAAATTAAAAGGCAACCTACAAGTACTGTACTAAAATTTCACACCTTTTTTTTAATATTTGAAAAAAAAAGAGTTATTAAATTTGCATATAGAATTTTTGTTTGTTAGCATTTTTCTGGATCAAAAGCTATTCCTGACTAAACTATGCCAACCATGCGGTGAAAAAAGTAGAATAGAGAGACCGAGCGCATTTAGAGACAGACAGACTTGATGACCTTCCGTAAGCTTTTCGTATTCTTAGAGATCCAAAACATGAAGATTCATCAAAATTTTGATATCGAATATTTTGACGATATCTGCTTTATTTCCCTTTGTGTCCCCGGTACAAAGATAAAAAGTATTCAGCATTTTTCAACGACCCTTTTTCTTATTTAATGCGTTTTGCGACTTTTTTTTATCCTTCCAACATGGCAATCATATAAAACTCTCTGCTTTCAGCAAAGAACGACATTTGACCTTCAAACTTCAATTTAGCATTCACAATCCCAAATGCGCGATTGCAAATGGATGGAATTGGATTTGAAGACTGCTATCTCTTGAAACCAATACTCTGCATATTTACTGAGAAGCACGAATCGTTCCAAAAATGGAACGCAAAATTTAAAGATGAGCACTACGTACTTTTTTTTTATCGCTTGAAAAACATCATTCCAATGATTTGCTCACTGGACTAGAATTTTTATTCTTTTATTTTTTGTATCGATGGCCGTAATTTTATTTTCCATTGCAAAGACAAGCAGTTAAGTTTAAAGTTTTTCAACTATTTTTTTTTCTTTTTTGCAAAGCAAAATTTAGAACAAATACCAAATAATTCGAATCGCGTTACGGTACCTCAGTAATCGAATAAAAAAATAGGGTTCAAACGAAAATACCGATTCTTTTTCCAACGAATATTGACCAAAGGAAATCGATACAGTTGTATTTCTTTCCTTTTTAACCCTCTCCCAAACCCCCCGCGCACTCTTTCGAACAAATACCTAAAGGCGCTCGAATTCTGTGAAGATTTCTTTCACCATTTACGTTAAAAGAAAAAAGCATCGTTCCCTGGATAAAGTGAGCCATTTTTTTATTGCTCATACATCTGTAAAAATAACAAACATGACTGAGCCCGATTCGCCGCCTTTGCAGTTAGTATTGACTTTCGTATAAATTTAATGATTTTTCATTTGAGCGGGAAGAGAAAAAAAGAACTTTTCATTCCACGAGAAAAGGAGTTTTCTTACTTTTGGTTTCATCTTTTATTCTCTTTTAGGTGTCAGATTAAATGGTTATTGTATAAGATTTATTTATTGCTTTTCCAGCCGTCTTCATTTCTCTTTGATACCTACCTTGTCTATCAGATTTTGAATTTGAAGAAAATAAGTAAATTTGAGTTTTTTTTTATAAGCTTACATTTTTTTTGAAGATCGAATTACCTTTCTGTCATAAATCATTGCTGGAATTGGCATTTCAAAGTCATCAAAATCGTATAAATTTCTTTGCTTTACTCTTTTTTGTCTTTCTTTTTAAAGAGCATCTATAATGTTTAAAGATTCGGCTCATCATTTTAAGTGGGAGATTTTTGAGCCTAAGCAAAATGCATCTTCGATTGTGGAAGATTGAGGTGGCCAGTATACACATACACAATTATTTATTTTAATTAATTTACTTCTTAAATTAATTTTATACTCACAAACCCCGTCTTCACTGTAATTTTAACGACTGCGCTAGCTATTTTTCTCACGAAACCAAAATTCTGAATCGACAAATTCCTTTCTGACATTACAAAAGCTACGAATAGTATCTCACAACATTACATTTCTGCTTTAATGGATCCTATTCAATTCTCTGCGCCACGATCGGAAGAAACTTTGACACCGACTTATATATACATATATATACATAATCAACCGTCGAATCCTTATCAAATTAAATAGCCAAGTATACTAATTCTCAGAAGCATTTTTTACTTATAAATGTACTGTTTTCGACTTCATAATTAAACCGCCTACACGAAAACTGATTCGATTATGTGCCATCTGCTTATGTATGATTGCTGTACATATAGAGGTCATTATGTCTATAATTATTTTTTGTCTATTAATCAATAAACAAGGACATCACTGGTTTATGTATTACATGCTTACTTATAAATTATTGTTTTATTTTAAAAAATGCATTTATTATGATGTGGAAGGTAATACAAGACGGTTGTAGCTGTAGAATGCAAGACGGTTATAGTTATCATACATCCATACTAAATTAATAATTATCATAAAACAAAGAGGCCTTAATTGTACCTATCACTGGTCGGTATTTCATAAAGTACTACTCTTTTCATTTTAAGAGGATTATTCATATATAAAAATAAAACCTTTTTTTCGTTAGTTAAATATTATAATGATTTTCTGCTTATACTGCGGTTTGCCTTACAACGAAACTTCGGTGGCTTTTTAATAGAAAACGAATAAAAGACTTTCTATCAAATGATCTCCAAGTATTCTTATATATTTAAAAAACACTGAGGTAAAATCCTCTTGGCTGATCCACTATTGAAGATAATGAAAACTGCTTTCCACTTTTTTTATTTTTCAGAAAATTATCCATAATATATGTAAAAAATCTTTATCGCAGTTAAAACTCATAGTTTATCTTATTTTTTTAACAGAAAGTTTTAAAACAAACTTCTCTTAGTGTGTTTAAATTTTGGAAATAATTTGTATAAAAATATTGATGTTTAATACCGAGTTCTCTCAAGTCATTCCCTTTGTGAATGACCAACGTGGGAATGTGTTGAAGACGAGATTTAAAAACAATATTTTAGTTGCTCCCTTAGTAAAACCTGTTTACAATTAGTTTTTTTTTTTTGAGAAAAATAAATATATGTCAGTTGCTACTTTTCAGTCTAATTTGATGTCTAATTATTAAATTTTTTCTTGAAGTAATTTAACTCTAACAGGAATAATTTAATTCTAAATTATTTCTTGAGTAAAATTGAAATAAATATATTCTAAGTAGAACAAAATTTAAATTAAATTAATGATACATTTAAAAAAATTTTTAATAACAGTATAAATTGATTTTTACGATTTTCTTGTGATCTAATTTCTTTAAAATAAATTTTCAGTGACATAAGTTCTTTTTTCGTTTTTATCTAAATATTGCTTGTAAAAATATTTCCGATCTTTTATATTATGATAAAAAGTCGATTTAGAAATTCTTTATCAATAATTTCTATCTCATTATATTTAATGAATTAAAAAGTTTGTTTATTTTGATTGACATTGAATTACGGGCAATTACCTGCCAAATAAAACTTTTTAAATAGAATTTAAATTTGAATAAAATTTATCTAATATACTATAGTTAAATTATCAAAATATTGTAATATTTTATTTTCAAAGGAAAATAAAAAAAACAGCTGTTCAAATGTTTAAAACTTATTCACCTGGCATTGATTAAAATATCGTTTGCAATACGTATAAACATAACGGAAGTAAATTTCAATAACATATTATACGAATGTAAAAAAATGTATGAAAGAAGTTTTGAAGTTTTCTATCTCTACTCTCTCCATATTCAAATTTAATTTTTTGGGTTAATTTTTCATCAAATTAAACCGGTTAAAAATCAAAACCAAATCTTTTATACAAACATATAAAATATTTCCAAAATTAATTACCAATGAAAAAAGAAAATATTCTCTCATTCAGCATAATAACACATTCCAAACGATTTCTATTCATCTTAGGTCCCACATTAAGAAGTTGAAAGGTGAGGAAAAAGAAAACGGAGCTCTTCTCATCAGATTTTTGGCAACAGACCTTTCCACCTTTACTAATCTGCCTCCTAACACCCTCTTAAGCACTCCCACCACCGAGAAAATTCCTCTTCCTCCCCAAAGCCCAAGAAATACTTCCCTGAGCCAATTTGCAACTGTTCGTTAGAATCATTGGTTTCAAGTGTAAGGACTGCTGGTCGATGGGATTGGCGCTCGATATACTGGCTCGATACTACTTTTTTCACCCCCGACACCGACCCCTTCCTTCTTCTGTTCTTTCTTTCTATTTATTTTTCTTCCTCACACCAAGGTTGCGAAGCCTATTACTCTAGTCCCTTCGGGAAAAAAAAAGGGAAACGGCGGGAGAAAAAAAGGTAGGATTAAAGCAGTGTTCGAGCGAGGAATTTTTCACCCACTGTGAGAATAGTTCCCGAGTTTAACTTTCGGCACTGGATGAAGGATATTGGTTCTTTGAGGGGGGTGTATGGAAAGGATTATGTATTCTTTGCGCGGATACTGCAGGAAATACACAGATAGTCGGTGGGCTTTAGCAAGGATTTGGAGAGGTTGAATATATTTTCAGGGAAGATACTAGCTGTTGAAATGTTGATATTCTGGTATCACAGGAAAGGGGGAATGTGATGGGAAAAGAGAAGATTTAAATCCATACGCTTCGAATTTGTTGTTTTGAAGTGAAAAGTCAGTCTACTTGTGGGATGGGTGTATATAAATATATATAAAAATATATATGTGTATGTGTGAGTGTGTATATAAGGATATTTTAAGATTTAATTTAATTCTTTCTAATTTCTTAAAATTTAGCTTAATTCAAGCCATGGCAAAATTATTCTAAAATATTCTCTTATTTTTTGATTCCATTCCACTTTTTAAACTTAATTAATTCAACAAATTTCTGAACATATTGCGTCATTAGTTCCCACGTGTCGAGTGAATCGATAATAAATATCTGTTGTAAACAGATTCTTCTACATGTCTCCTGCGTTTTTCTTATCAAGGTCAACACGTGTGAAAATTCCTATCCAAATTTACCACGTGTCAGATTTGCTAGAGTATCATGGTATATGAGACTAGCGATAAACCTTTCCGTCCGTTTTTACGCTTTTATTTTACTTTTTGCTATTGTGCTGCGCATGCGTGACTCTTGAGATGCAATGAAACGAATTAAAAAATCCAACCATCTCTCTCTCTCTCTTTATATATATATATATATATATATATATATATATATATATATATATATAGGAAATTTCATATTAAAAGTTATTTCTGAATCAAACTAAAAAAGATATATTTGTATTTAAAGACAGCTAATGCTGCTACTACTAAAACATAAATGAAATTAATCTCGTTCAGGAAATCATTAATTAAGTACAAGCCATAAATAAATAAATTATGATTTTGGTCTGAAGTCTTTTTTCAAAGGCCACCATCATCCAAATCAGGAATTCTTTCTGTGAGTGGTGTGATTTCCATGCAATAATATTGACGCCTCGCAGAATTGTGTTACATTGGTGGCTATAAATTCATATTGTATTAATGTGAAAACTGGTAATTCCTAAGGCTTCAATTTCAGAGGATTTTCAGGTTACAAGGGGTCACTATTGTTGGAAGAAAGTCAGACTCCTTACCGAAAAAAATTCCTTGTTTGAATCCCTGCCTCAGTGTGCCTCTTGAGAATGTCTTCAGGTCAAATTCTTATTATTTTTCTTCTTTTTATTTCTTTTTGCTTATACTTATTGTTTGTCTTAATGATTTCCTGCATTTGGTTATATATATACATATATATCTGAAAAAATGTGTATGTAAGTATTTGTTTAATTATAAATTAATAACTAGGAATCTTTGAACCCTGCTCATTTTCGTTTATCAACTCCAATGCTGAACTCTTATCAGGCTTATCCTAAGGTTAAAGTAGCTTTCCAGAGGATTTATTCTCTCACTAATTCTAATGTTCCCATTGGTGTCACCTCAGAAATGAAGATGATACGTTTGCAAGTTGGTGATTGTTTCTCGCTTCCCCGGTAGGAAAAGAAATGGGTGGGGTGGGGGCACATTCTATCCTTTTCTTCTAAGTTCTAAAAAGGGCCGACGCATGGCGTTAGTTTTGCGCGTCATCTCTATTATTTGAACGTTTATGGTTTAAGTCCTGCTTTGGTCAGGGTTGTTCTTTTATGTTCTCTTTGTAAGGTGAAGGAATTGCCCCCACCCAGAAAAAAAAAGGTTGCGCATCAATTAAGTCCTCCTTTTAAAACGGGTTGGGATGTATGTGAAGCTAAGTCACACTCTTGGCCTTAGATGACACTACTGAAACAACAGAAGCTCACTCGTATTAAATCACTGATAGATATGTCAGCGGGCTTGTATAGTGCCATAAGTAATAACATACATTGTAAATGTTAGAACTTTAATATTATATTAAGTTAGGTTTTGTTTAATATTGTGTAAATAACAATTGTTTAACGTCAGGAATAGACATAAGAGCCTTGTAATTTTTATAGTATAGAGCCCTTTATGCTTATTGTATGATTGGTAATTTTAAGCAAAGTCATGTACCATAATACTTATGATCTGTCGAGTAAGTCATGGTCAAAACTCGCTCTCTTCACTTAAACTTCAGGACTTTAAGTAAGGATGTGTTTTTATTGCATGGCACAGATGAATATTGAAGATGAAGAAGTGTCAGCTTTTATAACGTAATGAGGAGTGTAGTAGTTTCTATGGACCCGAGGGCAGAAAGCTGCCTTCTAGCTCATATGAGGATGACACACACATTCACTTGCACAGTCTCTTTTTACAGAAAGGTGCATTCACACACCTCACAGATACAACACAGAAAAGTAACCATGCCCTGAGTAGGACGCCCAGATCACGAGAAAGACACGCTACCTCTGTGACAGGAAGCTGGAAAAGATGAACATTAGATCCAAATATATATTAATATGAATCTATCATTTTTATTTAATGCAACGAACATATATGCATTTTGACTTATAGAGTGCTATAAGTAACAACAGCAACAGTTCTACAAAATGTAATGTTCGAAGCTGATTGAAATACATAATTATGTAGAGAAGATTTTTGTAGACTCCATTCCAGATAAAAATGATCAGAGAGTGCCATTTTACTGTCTGAACCAAAATATCTAGATGGCTCCTATGAAGATATTTTATCTCTATCCTTAAAACAAAAATACATATTTCTCTATTTTTTCCAATCGTATGTTTGCTTCTCCAGCGAGCCAAAAGTCACGTTCATTTTCCTTATAATTGCATTTTCCCTGTTAAAGGTAAAGTCTTGAACTACAGGCAGCTAACTATAAAGGCTCAAACCGAAAGTAATTTAAAGGAAGAAAAAATCATATAGATATATTTCGAAAGTTTCTTCCTAGGTACCTGAAAGGAAAAAAAATCATTTTGCCCAGATTACACACATATCCCGCTGAAAATAAATTCTGGTCACGTCCGAAATCAGGCGTGTAGCCGCAGCAGCTCTATCCTTGGTTCGATATAAAAGGAGCAAAAATAAAAGATCTCTTTGGGTGGAAGGATGCTCATTCCCAGTACAGTGGAATACACCACCCTCTATTTTACGATCTTGAAGGAAAAAGGCATGCTTGTAAATTAGATTATAACATTTCTAGGAACTAAGTTTCGGATTTCATTTGAAGCGTGAATATAAAGTAGGCTTGAGACTTTGAGTTAGAATTGCAAGGAGAAAAATTACTTCTTTTTTTTATTATTTTCTCGGCCTTTTATTTTTGCCTTTTTTTTTCAGCAAGGAAGTTAAGTATGGTAACTATTTTCAAAGATCATTTGAAAGTCTAAACAAATGTCAAGCTTTCAGAGTCTTGTATATTGTGTATACGCTTTGTAAAAGAAATCTATAAATTATAATGATCTTAAGAAAATATTTTAGTGCTTTTTTATTTCGAGTTCGAACGGGAAGAAGGGATAAAAAAAAAGGCAAAGGTAAAAGTTTATTGAAAACGTTTGAAAATTTCAGCCGATCATTAGAATACGAAATTGGATGTGATGTCTTTTTATTTTGTCACAGATATGCAAATCACCAGGAGGGTATAAACTATAAGCGAAAAATAAAAGGAGTTTTGGAATGTAAATTTTCTCTTTTATTATTTTAAATAGAATCGATTTTACAATGAAGAATTTTCTTGTCAGTGTTTATTGGTCTTAAGCAAAAATATGCGATACCAGTTATCATGAATAATAATAGAATTCAATTGGATATTTTAAATATAATGAAAAAAGATTTACTTTTCGAATAACTAAAGAATATTTGCTGTAAATAGTCTTTTACAATCTTCTATTTAGAATGAAAAGTTTAAACTAGGAAAGGGCTGAAGCGATTCACCATAAAATTTTGAATTTGTCATTTCAAATACAACTTTATTCGAAATAAACTCAAATAATATATTATTTTAATCAGACCCCCCCAAAATAATTAACATAAATTCTTTTTAAACCAAATTTGAATTCTGACTCTCATTTAAAGTCCAGCCTTTACAATAAATATAGAAATATATAATTTTATTATGTCATCATTAGTACACTAATGGTTCTCTATCATACTTAGATGAATTTAATACTAAACTAAAGTTTATTCTGAGAAAAAAATTAGCATTTTTTTACAACTTAACTATATCTGACTTTAACAAAAAGAATTTACAAAAATGTCATCAACATAAATTAATTCTTAATAAGTTTTGGATAGAAATGCTAAGCTCAAATCTAAACTCAGCAAATTTTTCTATAAATGGGTTTACAATTTTATTCATATAATATATTAACGGCTCTCCATCAAAGTTAAATGAACAAAACATAAAATGAAAAGTTTCTAACAAGAAAAAATGTAGTTCAACTATACTTTCTAGCATTAGTAATATCCAAAAAAAAATCGTTAAAAAATTCAATCCGAAGTTCTCGGTAAATGTCTATGTTTTAGACCCTCCTGAAATAGAAGAACGCCTTTGTGGAAAATATTCGTTTATGTGTTAGATATTAGTTTATTGGTGTTTGCTTTTAGAAGATTAATGCATTATATTTACAGTCATGAAGCAAGATATAGAAAATCGTAGTAGTTGTACTCTTTTCTTCAAAGCTTGGATTTTAAAAATGATAATAGAAAACATTTTACTTAATACTTTCCATATTTTTGGACCAATTTATTTGGACTTCATATTTCTGATTGTTGAAAAAATTCAGTTTTTTTTTCTAAAGAGAGCTATCAACTGACTATCTAAAGAATAAAATTGCACCTCAGACAATTTATTAAATATAGGAAAATATTTAAAATTTAGTTCCTTTTCTTCAATTTTTTTTATAATTTAAACTAAAATTCTTGATTCCGGTATTTTAATTCCGTTATTATTTTTAATTGTTTCAGATTATAACTAGAACACTTCTTTCTTACTTAAATATCAAAATTAAAATATCTACAATGACTGATTTTTTTAATTAATTCTTTTTTAGATGAGTTCAAAAATGCAGACGAATCTGCAGACGAACTACAGAAAATGAAATCATGAAATATATTTTTCATCATTTAATCTTCTGCAGACTATTCTGAAATTATTTTATGAAAAATTAAGAATTATATGTTTATTTATTTTAATTTAAATTGTTAGAAAATTGTTTGCCAGATTCATCGTAATTTTATTTTCTCCCAATTATTTGTGTATCTTAATTTTCAATTTTTTGTTTTTTATACTTTATCAGACTGAAAGGAATTGGTAATTGTTATCGAGCCAAATTTACATAACATTTTTCTTATTTTAATTGCTTTTAGGGAAAAGTCCATGTGGATTTTGTTGTTATTTAACAAAGTAATAAAATCTTTTAATACATAAAAATAACTCATTTAATTTTTTGCATTTCGCTTAGAGCAAATAATTCTTTCAGGTTTGGTAAAAAACATAATTTTTTTTAATCAAAACATTTTTAAGGTTGCTTGTTTTCTTTTCCTTTAAGAAATAAAATTTTTTCGTCATATAAGTAAATAAATCTTTCTCTCTGTTTATTTGTAACCCAAACGTTACATTTTCTTTTTTCTGATTTTCCGCAAGAATTATTTTACTCGGTTACTTCATGCGTCTATGTGTGCCATTAATCACTTTCCAAAGAGTGAAGATGGTAAAAAAACTGCTGATGACAAATACTAGTAAGTAGCGAAACACATTTTCTCACCGAGGCAAAATGTTGCAAATAATGAAATTGTTTTTTTTTTATTCTTTCATTCGAGCAAATCATTGAATAAGTAAGAACATGGATTATTCTTAACAAATTGTTATTGATGTTGGTGAGAAAAAAATGCAGAAATTCTATTTCTCTTAAAAAAGAATAGTATACCTAGTGGTTTTTTTTGCATACTTTTCTTTGGCTCATCAAAGAAATTTTACTGAGATTTTTTTTTCCTACGTGTGCAATAATTTCATTAATTTTACTTTTGCCATTACTTTCTTAAATGTGAGCAAACGAAAAAAAATGTTGCTCGAATTATCAATAAATGGCCTTTAAAAATTCCTGAATTTTCCCAGAATATACTTTCTGCATTGTTAAATTATAAAAAAAAAATATTTTTCTGTCCCAATGGACAATATACGTTTAATGATAACAGTCTACTATGATAGTTATATGCATATATAACGTTTAAAAAAACAGATCGCTTTAAAATAAAAAAATCATACGAAAAACAAACGTATTTAAATAAAAAAAAAGAAATCATATTCTATTGAACTAATTGACTTCTTAACACACAGGAAGGGGGAGATGCCTGCACAGTTGTCCTCCTTGTCATCTGACAAGAACTCAAAATTTTTTCTTCGTCGCCAAATATTCCTATAATTGCTTTAAAACAGGACATTGTTATAATCGAAATAAGCTTCTTTGAACATTAATTATCATAATTTATATTGGAAAAAATATGCAATTGAAGGATTCGATACAATAAATTAAGGTTAATTTTTATAATTATAATAAAAAAAACCGATTGCTGTGGCATTGTCAATTTTTCAAGTCATAAAAATTGGAAAAAATAATTAAAAACATAAAAAATATATTTTTGTTTAATTTTTAAAATACTGTAAAAATCATTTTTGTCAGAAAAGATTTCAGATTTGTATAGCCTTAAAACAACTAAAGGTTACTCCATACTTAATTTACTTATAATAGAGTCCAAAATTGTGGAATATCTTGGAAAAGGTGCATTTTGGAAATCAGGGTAATCATATCAGCAAATATTTAAAAGGGACGCCATAAATTTATATCAGTTTCAAGATAAATTAATAAAAAAATTTAAAAGAATATTGTTGTATCTGACTGAGAGACTTGCCTTTGATCAGTAATTCTTATAACTCTTATCTCTCGTTAGATACTCTGCGCAATGAAGGTCACTTCCATTCAGCAAGATTTTAAATTCCTCTGGTCTTTCGTTCAATGCTAGATGCTGAATTTTTCCAGGATGAGAACATGAATTTTCAGTTACGTTATCTGCTGATTCAAATTTCAAAGCCCTACTTTAAGAACATTCTTTGCTTACATCTCCAAAATTTAAATATGAATCCATCAAAATAAATAATCTTTTAAAATATTTCAAAATAACTTCACTTTGCGAAATCAAACATGAGCTAATATATTTGTTGGAATTTGGTTCAACATATGATCATCTTTGTTTTAGATATTAGCAATATTTATTGAATCTTACTGTTTTGTATTTTATAGTTATTGCAAGCATTTGTACTTGGATTTTATTTCAAAATATATTTTTTTTTTGAAAATTAGACAAAAATCTGCAAATTTTGTATGTAGAAGTTTTTTTTTACCTCAATGAGTTTGCGAAGACGGTGACAGACACAATTCCAAAGAATATAGGGGTTTTTTTTTCAATTCCTATTACTAGCTCACACTCACTTTATATATATTTATATATCTTATTCAAATTTTCAATCGTGAATTAAATTCCTTTAATTCATGCACTCAAGTTAATATAATTTTTTTTTAAATGACATTTGATGTTAATACAGTTTTTTTCTAATATTAATTCATTAGTGTTTTATTAATTAAATAAAAACTAACTTTCTCGCCAAAAATCTTCATTTTACCGATTATTATAAACGATTCTGTTTTTTTATTAGTGCCTAATGCCTTGAAAATTAAACATTGTTAATATATCTATTTTCTGATTCATTATGCAGTGCTTTCGAATCGAAATAATACAGAATAAAGAAAATTAGAAATTTCTAAATTGTACTGCGTTTCCCAATAGGTGTAGTAAAACCATGAATTTTGAGTAGTCACAATTGGCTTTGAATCCTCAACTGGCGTTGAAAATTCAACTCTGGTATAATTTTTTTATTTATTATATATAGTAATAGTTAGTGTCTGGCCGGGATTGCCTGGTTGGTATAACATTGGATTCACATCCCTTGTGTAGCGAATTTGAAAGCCATACATAGAAAGGATAATGGAAATTGACAGGAAATTCTCTTTTTATTTTGAAGCTTAATATTGTGGTTCTGTCATATTTATATTAATTGTAATTATTTAATAAAAATTAACTAAAATAAAAAATTTCTTTGTTAACCTAAGTAAGTATTGATTTTAAAAAATTGTTTTTTATGTTACTTGTTAATTAAACATTTAGAAATCCCCGAGTACCACTACGTTTCACATGGGGCTTACAGAAGGGATTTACACATTACATAAAGACATATACAGAACTGCCATTCACGCAATACATTCGCTTCAACACTTCCTTTTAACGGGGGGGGGGACATTCAAGCATATGACAGATAGAACAGATAAAGAATAACCATTCCCGAACCGGGACTCGAACGCAGAACGGGGAAGACGTGTTGCCCCTGTGCTGAGACGTCGGCCTCAGGAAGTTTTGAAACATTAAATTCAGGGAGATTCAAAATCTTACGATTTAATTTTATGATGAGAACAATATTTTCTCTTTTTAAATTTTGTATATGGCAAATTTTTTAAAAAATGTAATGCTAATGTCGGAAAAAGTGTTATTTCAAAGAAAGAGTATAACTATTTACAAAAAATATATATTTCCAATGAAACTATTCTTCAACTTTGAACTAATTTTCGGCATCCATCTATAATAATTCCAACGCATAAATACAATTCTTACGGTCCAACAAAGACTCTTACAACATTCCATACTCTTGCAAACGATCTTTTTTTTATTTAAAGTCAAAAGTTCAAATAGCTGTGGATCGATAGCTAAGGAGATAGTTAGAGATTTCTTTCATCTTCTAAGCAAATAAAAACCAAACGACATCAATCTTTGTCAACCCCTAACGGCAGAAAGCTTTCATTCCCGAGATTATCACCTAGTTAAAAGATTCTTTCCGACTGTAGGCTGCCATTTCCTTTAGATCCCTTGAGCCACAAGTCACTTGATTACAACGGTTTCATACACTTCTAGCTTTTAATAGTTAAGGGGAAATCATTTTCTAAAGTGTGTTTCTTGATCTATAGAAAGCTAGATTATATTTTTGATTGTCTAGCCTTTTGATTGATTACTTTTTCATTAGACTGACCTATGTTTTTGATAATTTCTCAATGTAAAATTTGTTGATGCATTAAGAAATATTTATTTATAAAATGTTATATATAAAAGATGCAGTTCAGCTTAAGTATATAGTTAAATAAACGTGTAATTTAAAACTGGCCACTCTTGTATATAATTTTTTCTTGCATATCGGGAACGATTTTAATGGTTTTTATCAAATTTTACCTTTAGATAAAGTTTGGATTTCTATTTACCTGTCTTTCCTGTATAAATTCAAATTTATACAAAAACAATGTTATTTTGAAATATTGGCAGGTGGCTATACATGACTTGAATAAGCGTTTCAGAAATGGTGTAGGGATTGGGGGCTTCTGAATTTTATGCATTTATTTTATTCAGTTTCGCCTTTAAAAATAACTAGATTTTACTTATATCTTTAAACGAGGCAGAAAATAGGTTTTATTTATAATTTTACAAAAAAAATCTGAGTAAATCTTTGTTTCTCAGATATTTTAGTAATCTTTGTTTCTCAGATATTTTAGTTATATGTCATTAGTAATAATTTGATTTTTACAAAAAATTCGTTGTTTTTTTCCCAATTATCAAGAAAAAGGAATATGCTAATCAAAACTTCAAACTTCTCAGGAATTTGACGAAAATCCACATTCTACATCTTTTGGGTTATAAAAAACACTCTTTTGAAATTAACGATAGTCTTTCTGCTGTTTTAACTGTCGGTTTATCAACAGGAATGATCAAAATGCAGCGAAGGTGAAAATAGGAAATTTTTAATGTGGTTTTTTAGTTCATTTCGCAGACTTAAAATTTTTGAATTAAGTGTTTTCTATGAAATTTAGTTTGTTTGTTCATTCTCTATTAAATGCAATAACTAAAAAACATAAATGGTTAAGACAATGGTGCAGAATTATTACGAAATATAAATCTTTGGTATGAATGTAGGATTTATACTCATTCTGTCAGGAGAAAGGCAATTCGGAAGATGTTTCGCCATCTGACTGACATAAAAATTCGACTCAAAACCATAATTTCTTAATTTGAACGAATTTAAATGATTTAGGGCATTTGAGTTTTCTCCTTGAGATATTAATCAAACTTTTAATATGAATCTGCATTAAAAGTTCAATAAATATAAAAGGATTGATTACCTTCAAAGTTTCATATGTGAATACGATAATTTAAAAATAAAACAATATAATTAAAAAAAAATCCTTTTTTGACATTTCTAGTAAAGCTATGTACCTTGAAAATCAGGCCCTTGATACAATTGATTAGACTGATAAACACTTTCATAAATTTGTAATTAGGCTTAGTAAATTTCTAGTAATTAGGCTTAGTAAATTAGCTTAGTAAATTTCAACATATATTTCCTTAGCTTAAAAAATATGAAAGCTGTATTCCATTTCTTATCATAGGTCGTCCGATATTTGCCATGTAGTTCGAGTCATAGCATTCGTCTAAGCCAACAATAATTCATTAGGCCTTGTGTTAAATATCCACGCTTTGTCTACATTAATGTTGAACAAAAAGGCGTGATTTTATTCCATTGCGTCATAAAAAAATCTCACTGGCTTCCTAGCATGAATTCTGTCCCCAGAAAGACCGAGTTACAATCATATATATTGGATGTTGCTCTTGTGCAGAGCCAATAATCCCAGAGTTTAGCGACAAACTTGGAAGCAATTGGCGATTTGTCGTCGGATTTGGTGATTTTTGTAACAAAGTAGATAACGCTAGAAACTTCAAGAGCTTCCACAATCCGTCCGATAGAAATCGAGATAAGCCCTGTTTAGTCTAGAAGGTTCACGACCCGCCTCCTAGGAGCTATGAAAGTTCTGCAGTCTCAATCAGAAAAAATGAATTTAGTTGGAAGCACAGATGGTGTAGAAGATAAGTAACGATTCGTCGATTGCGACGATTTAATAGCCCGGCGGAGAACCAGCATGCTGGGGAGCTCAAGTGAGTGTTCAACTGAACTGCTGTGTGCTGAGTCCTGTTCCCTGTGCTGCCTTGTGTTCGTCTCGGCTGTACATATTTGCCGTCTGGTTATTCGTTGTCTTTTTGTTGGTATCTTCGTGTGTTGTGTGTGCGTGCGTGTGTGTGTGCTTGTGTGTGCCGGGGGGCGTGTTGGTTTATTGAGACCTGTTGTTTGTGTCTTTACACCATACACCCACTATGTAAACTTACCGGCCAGTGATAATTCATAACATGCAACTTTTAAGAAGAAGAAATGAACCATTTTTTTAAAAACCTATATGAGAATATAAAAAATAAATAAATTAGTCAAATTATTAATAAATTTCACTATTTTCAAAAATTATTTTATAAATAAAATTGTAGATAAAGAAATATAAATTTTTATGCACTTTATATATATATGTATAAAATGTTTAAAAAATGATTCAATTAATCAATTTAAAGTGGATGATCGACTAATATAGGCTGACTATCTTCAAAGATTATTTTATGCTAATATTCTATAAATCAAGTCAAGACTTTTCACTGATTTTTAAGCCAGTATAAAATGTTGATCTGTTAATAAAGCATGCTTTTTATTTTACCTATCAGGCGAAAATAACTCACATGTATATCTATGAAACTTAACCAACCATTTATTAAAATCAATATACATGTATAAAGATTGATTGACTTTGCTGATTAAAGCTACTGACTTATAAAATAGAATTTTGAATCAGAAAGAAAGAAAAAAAAATTATTAATGAGTTATATAGTTAAAATTATGAGAAAAAATACAACAGATTTCTTTTGCAACATATTCTTAATTATAACTAAATCACGTCAAAAAACAATTGAAAAAAATTAAAAGTTATTTAAAAAGAAATTTGAACCTTTTGCTATTTAAAAGTGCAACAACATCAGTTCCAAATGATTTATTCTTCTTCATACATTATTAATTGGCATTTTTGTACTTTAACTATATTTACTGTTTTTTCTACTACGAAAGAAAAGAAAAACAAAATTCCTGATGACACCATAGGTTAAGTTTTTCCACGGAATACTAAATATCCTTCGAAACTCACCTTAAACGAGCGAAATAAACTTTTAAACGCGAGAAAACTGATGCCCGAAGACCGGAAGAGTGAAGAAGTAATAATAAAAATACATCAAACGCAAAACAAACATTAATAATAACAGGTTCTTCTTTTACCAGTATTTTTAACGAAAAATATATTCAATGATTTCACTTTCGCGTGACAAGACACACTCAAATAACGCAAAATCTCTTCAGCGCAGTAAAGTAATATATAAAAAAAATTCCAGAAGACCAAAAACAATACAGATTCCAGCTGCTTGTTTAGGTAAACATTGTGCATATGTTTATTCTACTAGAAACGGGAAGTTAACGGCCATTTGTTTATTCGGTTATTTTAGAACGCTTATTCTTTCTGCCCATGCTTGAACCCGGGATTGTTTAAAATGTGGAAAGAATAAAACAGATAGTTTTGTTATCAAAAAAAAAAAAAAAAAAGAAAAGAAAAGAAAAGAAAGGGAACAAAAGAATGTCGTATTTCATGGCAGTTTCAACTTCCATTTTGTTTCTTTTCCTTCGGATAAACTGAAACCAAAGCGGAAATTCTGTGTCCTCTGACAATGCCAATAAAATAATGGTATTATGTAAGTGCTTTTGCCGTGGCTTTAAAATAAAATATATCGTATGTGATATATCGTTTTCATGCTGTTTTTTTTCACGATTTAGGTGGTTGGTTATTTAATAATTCTAGCGGAAATTCAGATAGCAAAGTGATGCATCAAATCGCCGCGTAAACAAAGGTGGACTTAGAAGTAATGAGTATAATATTTTTGTCATAAAAAGAATTTGTTTCTTTTTTGTGGCAACAAATAAGGGAGAATTGCAACTATATTTGAACACAAAAACTCGTTACTAACTCCATAAAATAATTTTAAAGTGTGATGAGAAAGAAAAATATGTTGAAATTTTTTTTATTAGAAGTAAATATAATTAATTCTGAATAATTATTAATTTATGAAAGGTTAAACGAATTAATATTTTAATCTAAAAATTTCTTTTTCAACACTCTATAGAAATACGTTATTTCTATAAAGATTAATAAATTTAATAAAAAATTTATTAATTTATTAAAGATTCGATTAATAATTATTTTAATCAAAAAATTTCTCTTTTAACTCTCAATCAAAATACGTTATTTTTCTTTAAGGATCAATTATTTTATCGGAACATTTTAAGATGTAAACTAAAATTAGTAATAGTAAAGTTATTAGTTCAAAAATTATTAGTAATAATATGCGATATGCTCTATATAACATTTTGAAATAAATTAAGTGCCAATATAAATTGTCATGAAATGATTTAAAAACTTCAAAGAAATTACAATTTTTAGATACCACACCAGACTTAAATATTCCATTTTTATAGTGATAAAATTTTATTAGGGAGATATCACAAAGTGAAAAATTCAGAATTATTGAAACATAATTTTCAATAATTTGAATATTGAAGTTAATTGTTAAAACTTACTAGTTTTATTTAACACTTTATAGTTCTCTGGTATATATATTTACCATTTATATATTATTCTTTATTCTTAATTTTTCTTTATAAACCTTTATCTTATTATAAAATATTTTAAAATGATAAATAGGAAAACTGGATTCTTAATATTCGATTGAGCAACTTTAGTGAATCAGAAAGCTTTAAGTCAATGACTAAATAACATTTAAATTCAAAAGTGGTAAATATGCATACTACTGTCAGTTTACGGTGTGAAGGTTTTTATAACGGTATTAAGTTCTAGTGTTAGTTATTCAATTTTGACTGTTGGAAACTTTTTTTAGAAATAAAACAACACTGAGTTGTACTGATTATGTCTAAGTTATCCGAATATTTAACTGTAAATGTTCATTGAATATATTCAATTTAAATTCAATATCTATTTTTAAGGTGACCATAAGGCGAAAATTAACCAATATAATAACTTAAAACTACATATTTTTTAAAAAGTTTAAAAACAGTTTTGTGTTATTACATTGGTTAGTTTTGATGTTTCGTTCTCAAACTTCAAGATTAATCCCAACTTTTGTTTCAAAAGTGTCAGGGAAAGTAACAATAAAAATCGTTCTTTCGAACAAATTTAGAATGCCTGGAACATTTTTCATTGACGTTATTTATCGCTAATATTATATTATATTATTCCCCCCTAATTCATCAATAAATTAATAAATGCTTTAAAATTCTGTGTGTCATCTCCTATAGTGTTACTCTTCATGCCTGCAAAATTGAAAACTACTAAGGTGAAAATTTAAAAAAAGTCATTTTAGAGGCCACTGGTCGCCTTAAAAATGAACAAAAATTGTTGGCGGAAGTTCTTGAAATTCAGAATCATTCTATTAATTATTTGAATACAGTTGTTTTGTCTTGTTTTTTTTGACATAAAATGTTATTAAGCTGGTATTAACAAAATTGCTTTAGATTGCAACAGCAATTCTCCAAGATATTCTATCAAATGTAAAATCGGCGTTAGATATTGTTGAATTTGAATGTGGAGCAATTCCATTATTTCTAACTTTAAATAATTGGTTCTTTTAAACAACTTAAAACTAAGTGATAAGCACAAATTTATTAACCAGTGAACATTAGATCATACTTTTAACCTCAAAGCCCTTCCCTTAGTACCGTTACCAATTTAAGTTTCCCCTGAAGGCTTTTTGGTTAAGAACATTTACCACTCATTATGTCATAAATCAAATGACAAATCACTGAAATTTCAGTAATATTATCATCAGTTTATAATGATATAAAGCCCAAGAATTTTATTTTCGAAGTCCTGGATGATGCTAATAAAGCGATAACAAAACCTTCAAATTTTATTCTAATAAATACATTTCCCACTCACCGCCTCTGACGTGAACTTCCCTGCTGAGGATCGTTCCAACGTTGTTCGAAGCCAAGCACTGATACACTGTGTCATGCACGTCCTGCCTGTAATCGGGTTTCGAAAAAGGCGGGAACACCAAGGTGCCATCTGATCTCATGTGCCTCAATCCTGGCACGTCTTTCACAGAGGTGCCATCTCTAGTTTGCCAAGTGATCCTTGGAGTCGGGATGCCGTCGGCATTGCATCTGAGCTCTGTGCCACTGCTGTTCGAAAATTCGATTCTTGAAGGTGGCTCATTTCGGAAGATTGGCCCTCTGGCATCCTTCCTTGCCGATTCGCACCCTCCTAAAATAAACATAAAATATCAGTGTTTTGAAGGTCACATACAGATAAATTAAATAAGAATTCTATATTAAACACTAGAATATTCGAAATCATCATGCTTGAAGGTTTAATAACACTGTTTAATGAAATGTCGTGTGAAACAATACCATAATCGGGCTATTTGCCGTTTTCTTACAGATCAATTAAATATAATGTAAAACTGTGATTCAATCCAGTTCTTTTTCTTTTTTTAGAGATCAATTAAATAAATTACTGTGGAAAAAAGATAAATTAAGATTTTTATTCTAGATCAATTTAATACGATTTTGTGGAAAACTCCATCAGAATCACGTTTATTATTATTCAATTATTAATCAAATAGAATGCTATGCTTAGTGGTAGATGAATTCGTTGAAAAATCAGTTTTTGGCAAAATTATATTTTATTTAACATTTTAAAGCATATTCCTTTATAATACCTTATATTTCTTCCTTTATATTTTCATTTTCATATATTTGAATGCTAGTTCAATAATAAATAATTAAATGCAATTTTCACAAATTCTAAATTTTCTTAAGGAAAAATCTGCTTAAATTAAAATGTAATGAGCATTTTTTAAATTAAATTTGGTGAAATAATTTCTCAATATATTTTACAATTCCTCAAATAGAGATTAATACATCTATTCATTTATAATTATTTCTTATCTGTTATAATTATTCAGAATTTTTTAAAAAATGAAAACCATGTTATTTAAAAATCCAATCTCCTATAGTTGAATAATGATTAAAATCACAGTTTACTTTTTAGTTTATCATCTGAATATATTATTTAATATTTTCTTATATCTGACTATATTTCGTAATCTTTAGAATTTTTAACAAGCCGTTTGATAAACTTTTGAATTACACGATTTTTCCTTTATATCTCTTTTTAACAACAAATACCTTTTTTTTCAATTAAAAAAACTTTTCCCATTTAACTTGCATCATTTGGCTCGATAGACGTTTTCTCAATTTTTTGAATATATTACTATTTTAGATCATTTTTCATAAAAAATTAATCCATATTGAAGTAACATTTATTTTTACATTATATTCTTCATATTAATATTAAATCTTAAATGTTTTCTAGAATGTTTATATAAATATTCAAATACCCAATATTAAAACTATTTACGATCGTTTTCTAAAAAAATTAATCCTGAATGAAATCACATTTATTATCATATTATATTATTCACATTAATATTAAATAAACTAAATAATGTACTGATAAGTTAATAATATTAAATTAAATTATAAAGTTGTTGTGCATTAAGATTCTGTTTTGTGTTTCACACAGAATTTACTAGATTGCATATTTCTTAAGCATCGTATCAAAATAGGACATCTTTGTTCCATATTTACCAATAACAGCTCAGTCGTGGTTGCCACAACGTTAAATAAATACTGGCGCATTAACAAACAATCAATGGATTGCTGGCAAAAGATTTTAATTGCGTCTGCAGAAAAAGAGGACTTAAATCACAAGTTATCTCTAGATCTGCTAGTAGAAGTTGGTTCTAAATAGAAGTAAACACATTAACCGTAAACAATGTTTGACACATTCCAAATGCTTTATTTATTATTCTGAATCAAATAAAAACATAAAGTAATCCTTGTTTATTTTTATAGTTTCGAATGTATATATAATTTGTTAAGTTTCTGTTGACTACTTTGTTTTCCTTTAATGTTTGTATTTTGTTGAAAATTTACTAATAGCATTAATAATAAGAAATGAAATATTACGAGAACAACTTTATTAAGTTACTTGAATTGAAAATATTTTATATGGTATTTTTCATGCACATTTGGATTTTAAAAAGGCTTAGGTAAACAGCTAATAGCAATTAATTATAATTTTCTCAATTGTACGTTGATTTCTCGTGCGGACAAACTAATTTCATTTATATCTTCATACGGTAACTTCATTGGCAGATTATAAAGTATCATACACGAAACTTTCCTTTTGTTTTGACCTTATAATGGACTAATGTTAATATTTCCTAAAAATCATGTTTTTGCAGCAATTAAAATGCAGCACATTTAATTAAAAAAAAACTCTACCCTCTATTTACTTAATTTTTTGTCCTTATATATTACGTTTGTCAAAATACAACATCGCTGACAAATCATAAGCATATCAAATGTTGGTATTAATTAAAGAGATATTTATGGTTTCATTTTAAATCATAAATTTAAGACTGCTTTATACGAGTACAGTTGTTTAAAATCCTAGCGAATAGTAGACGATGGGAAAAAAATACGGAAAGAATGAAATAAAGAATGATATAAGAATCTTATATCCATTCAGCTTTAAGTAGCAGAGGATGAGTTTATAAGCCTCAAATGACTATTATTTTAAAATTAGCTGGATATTAATTTAATATCAAATAAACTAAAAATACATACACAAATTAATTTTTGGCAATGATTTTCTGTTTTTGTTTCATTTTTATGGAGATAATAATCATGTATTTAATTAGAACTCTCATTAAAAGGCAGATATTAAATAAGAATTCATTTTAATGATGCTCATAGCAATATATGATTCCAAAAGCCAAAACACAATCCCTTAATGTTGTGGAGAGACTCATAAAACACACCGTTGTATTTGTTTAGAAAATAAAATACAATTTCACAAACAGTTCATTTTCTTTTATTAGAATTTCGACATAAATAGAAACGACATTTTATGTCCCGAAACAAAAAGAATGGTCGGTCCTGGAATGGGAGTTATTCAAGTTAAATTTATGGTCAATTAAATTTAAACATTTGCATTTTTAAGGAAGGTATATCAATCCAATTACACAGCGTTATATTTGTTTCTGTTTTAACCGAAGGCCATGAAATACGAAGCACAGAACAGATAATGGCTATTACTACAGTGCAAAAGCTTCATTATGACTTCTGGTAACACATTCTTTCCAAATTATGTGCTTTAATGAGGCAAATGTAAATGGGAAACTGTAAAAAAAAAGAAGCTAGAGCCATGTTTATGGAATTAAGGGTTTTTCCTGTACACCAGAGGAAATGACAGCAAAAACTGAAAATTACGATAAAAACATACGAGCTATTTTTATTAATGGTTCTTTTGGAGAATATGACGCCTTAAAAACCTTTTTTTTTCAGCGAAAAAGTTGGAAGAGTTGTTTTGTATCTACATTCACTTCTAATGGAATTTTTTTCTGAGTGTGTGAGCAGTATTTTTAGTTTTATTTTGAATACAGCTGCGAGCTACAAAAAGAGCAGAAAAAAATGCTGCAGATAAAAAAAATCGTCTGGTAATAATAACGCCATTTTAAAGCTATTGGAATTTTTATTTACAGTGATAATGAGTCGACCATTTTTTTGTCACTGTATTCTAGTTCAATATTTTTTTTTGTCTACAGTCACTCAAATGGGTTTGTTTTGTTTTTTGTTTGCTTTTTAAATCTTGAGGGTAAAAATAATTTCAAACAGCCAGGAATGTTTCAAATTCCGGTTAATTAATTCTTTTTTGACACTTATTAGTAACCAAATTTTTTTTCTCTTTTAATTATATGATGAAAAAGAAGTTTAATTTGCATGCTATTTTTTAAAGCATCTTTATTATGGCAGCGTTTTTTTAACTTAATAGATGATTTACTAATAATAATAGCTTAAATTTTATGAAAGAAATTATTCTTACTCTATTAAATGCATTGTTATTTATAATAACAATGGGGACTTTTTTTATACACTTAATAAAGGGTTTATATTTATGCTACTATTTAGTTTATTTTCTTTCACGAGTAATATTATATACATTTAACTTATTTCATATTAGAAAAATAGTGATACATTTATATCTTTTAATGATTATATATGCAAAAATACTTTCTGACTACTTTTTAACAATGTTTTTAAATATTAAAATTGCTTATTATCAATGATTCTAGATTTCTTTTTAGAGATTATCATTTTTAACTATAATGTGCCTATTACAGATCAAAATTTTTTTGGATTAATGAAATATTTTTGAAAGGTTTGAAAATACTAATCTGAAAAATATTTTTATTTATCGCATAGAATATGATTTCTGTAAATTCAAAATTAAAAAAAAATATATCATCAATTTTGATTTTTTCTTCTTCTACAGTTTTACAAGTTAATGTTATTTTATACATTATGTTTTTAGAGAAATTAATAATATATTTACTTCCTCTTATCAATAAGAATTATATAAAGGTTGAATTTAAAATGTTTAAAAAATATATATTTCTACGAAAAAGAGAAAGAAAAATGGAGGCAAGACAAAACTTAAGTGATAATTGCAGAAACAAAAACGTAGATAATATAAATTGGACTAAGAAAAACAGTAAAATAGATGTAGATAAACTAGCTTGCAATTTTTTCAATTAGCCCAAAAATCCATTGCAATATATATATGCACACACAATATTTCAGTAAAGGCAACTATTGATTTAAATTGCAATCATTCATATAAAAAAAAGAAATAAATCCAGCCAAGCAAAAAAAGTCAAATGTGTATTCGATTATTCATTTCATATTTTCAATAAGCAGTATCATACAATGAATGTACTCTCAGTCATTTAGGATATAACAATAAAATTGCAAAATCTGAATCTTAAAGAAAATATATGTTTCTGGCTTAAAGAAGATAATAAGAAGTGAACCCTAAGATAACTAACTGACAAGCATTTGAAAGAAAGAAATTCCATGCGGATGGAAATCGGATTTAAAAAAATAGCATCATAAGGATATAGATTTAACAAAGTACCATTTCAAGAATGGAACAAAAATCGATCTAGGTATAGGATTTTTTCCCTACTTTAATCTCTGTAGTTTTAATCTAAATGTCTTTGTCTGTAATGATTTTTTTTCTGAGGTAAAGTATTCTAGATCCACTATGACAACATTTTTTTTCGAAAATCTTTAGTTTTTTATACTTTGGCGTCAAAAATTATAAATAGTATATTTCTAGTTTGTAAACATTAAATTTATTAAATAGAGAAAATTGACAATATATCGTTTGCTTTTAAATTACAACGATTGATTCGTTTGCTATATTTTATCATAGAAACAAATTGAAAATGTCAGATTACTTTATTTTTCCCCCAAGTTTCTTTTATTTATGTTTCGGAAAGTGTTTGACAGTTAAAACATTTGATATATTTTGAACAAATTTGCCATACTTGTTGTGAAAAGTTGAAGATTATGCATTACAGAAATATTCAAGAATGTATTTTAATTACATGTATATGCGATAGTTTTCATAAATTGAAATAAATGTTGATGTGTATTATGATATAAAAATAATTATAAATTTTATTCGAAAAAAAGAAATGAAATGCTTTGAATATCATAAATATATTATTATATATCATGAGAGATATAATAATATACTTATAAAAATATTTCATGTTCTAAATGATTTATGATATTTAGAGTCCAATAAATATATGAAAAATTATTGTTCTTAAAAGTTAAAACCTTTTAAAAAATTAGTGATACTTTTTTATAATAACATAAAATAAGTATCTAATACTAGAAAAAAAAAACAAGAAGACTTGAAAATTTGCAACAAAATAAACTATATTGGAAATTATACGAAATTAGAAACATGAGTAAGAAATGGAAAATTTATTTCCACCCATCTCTTTTGAAAAATGGTTTTGAGAATAATAATAGAAGTAACAAAGTTATTAGAAATTTTCTTTAGCAGGAATAAATGTTTTTATTATCAAAATTTTAGAGTTCAAAGAAAAATGTTAAAAGCACTAGTTACTAAATAAATAGAATAATATTTAATTAAGACTTAGTAGTTTCTAATTTATTTTACACCAGATTTTATAATTCCATTGTACAATTTACAAATCCTTAAATTTTGTGATTTATTTTAACCTCCACATTTTTCTTCATATTTTATTCTATTCTATTCTTGTGAAATAGCATTTTTACAAATGATCATTAGTAATAGTTTTTATGTCCTATTCTTTAATATTTATAATTTATTTTTATATTTATTATTGAATTATGCAATCAGGATATTTGGTTAATGCGTATTGGCGATCATCCTATTTAGTTACTTGGTAAAACTATGCTTAAATTAAGCTCCTACAAAATGAAAGAAATAAATTTGGATTAGGATGGCTCTATTTGGCTCATATTGGCGTTTATTATGATAATATTGGCATAATTTATCTCAGATTAATACAGCATCAGCTACCAGGGTTTATTTCATGTATTTGGCTATTGACTATAATGAATATACTACATTGGCTATTTTGCCGCCAATACTAAATATTAACGCATAATTTGTCACCAAACCACGCCAGATACTGTAAGTTAAAAACACCGTCTCTTGTTTAATTGGATTCTGCCCTGAGAAGCAGAAATCAGCGACTCCCAATCATTTTTAATGCTTATGTTTTCAGATTTATTGGCGAGATTGGCGATGATTGATAATATTCTTGCCTGATATAGCAAAAAAATGATACAAAGTCTGGCTACGAATTTTGGCACCACGTTTACAATCAATGTTTCTAAGTGAAAATTCCTCCTAAAAATTGAAAACTCTGCATTTATTTTTAATCATTCAGATACATATGTAATTGATGACTGTACAAGACGAAAACAAATGAAAATATAAGTGAAACAAGAAATTTAATTCTTTGAAAAAGGAAATAAGCTAAGTATAAAGTGTATAAATATTAAAAGCTAATTAATTTTTATAAAGAGAAAGTTTATTTTGATAAATATTGTTGTATAACATATACAAGCAAAAACTTTTTATATCTTTCATAAAGTATAGCACCTTCAGAGTCAAATTACTATAAAAGGATAACTTCTATAAAATCATATTTTCTTTGAAATTGATAGATTTTTAATTTCTATGAATGATATATAACAAGTAATAAATTTTTATACATATATTTTTAAAAATGTATTTAAATACTATTTAATAAGGGTATTTAAAAATTTCTATTGCAAATATTATGATTTGGATAAAATGGGGGAAAAGAAAAGGGGGATATCATATGCCTTGGCTGGCCGTAATCTAGCAGAAAAAGAAAATAATTAATAGCTGAATATATAATACTTTTAAAAAATAAAACACTACAACATTTTTAAATCTCACAAGAGATATTAACGGTATTTATATAATGGTAAATTAAGAGGGATATTTCGTTGGGGTATAATATAATATTACATTATATGTATTATAATTTTATAATTATATTTAAAAATTTGTATTACAACAATTTTGATTTGGGTAAAGTGGTGAAGAAAAATATGTAATATCATGTGATTAGATTTTACGCAATCTAGCAGGAAAAGAATACAATTATAAGATGTAAAAACAACATTTTTAAACGATGAAACACTTAAACGTTTTAAAACCTAAGAGATATACGTTATATTCCTAGCGGTAAATTAAAAGGTCTATTTACTTCCAGTTAAATTAAATTATAGATTTGAAATATTATGTATATACTTTTATAATAATATTTAAAAAACTGAAATGCAAATATTATGAGTGGAATAAAATAATTAGCGAAGAGCACGTGATTCAATGAAAACTGGTAGAAAAAGAATACAATTATTAGTTGTGTAAATAACGTTTTTAAATGATAAAACAATAAACAATTCTTATACTTAATAATATAATTTAAATGTATTTAGTCAATTGTGCATTGAGGAATACATCTATCGGATATAATAAAATATTATGTTACATAAATACAATTATATAATGATATTTAAAAACTATTGAGCAAATTCTATTATTTGAATAAAATGTTATAGAAAAATGTAAAAAATCATGCGTTTAGACGGTACATAATATAGTAGAAAAATAATATAATTATTAACTGTATAAATAATGTTTTTAAAGGATAAAACGCTTCAACATTTTAAAGCCTAACAGGAGAGATAAACGATGTTTGGTTAAACGAAAATTAAAAGGGCTATTTCACTTTCATATAGTGAAATGGTATATTGTATTCACATAATTTTATGATGACATTTAAATTTTTTTTAATATTAGGATTTAGATAAAATAGTGAAGAAGAATTTAAAAGTTCATGTGATTATATTCAATGAAATCTGGCAGGAAATAATGTGATTATTAGTTTCATAATTTTCTTCAATACAATAGTCATTTTTATAATTTCAGAAGGAAGATTAATGTTATGACGTTTTTAAAAAAATCATTAAAAAATATTAAAACGTAGAAAGAAAATAAGAAATGTTTGAGATCTTAGCAAATATTAATTTTGCAGGAACTCCAATTCGTTTAACGGTTCTTCAGTATCGAACAGCTGTCAAAATAAAAAGCAGCTGCAATTCAATTTTTTTTTATTTATATAAAGTCAAATATTGATTCCAAAAACAGACGTGCATGTAAAAAAAACAAATTAAATAAAACCAGTGAAGAGAAAAGAAATCATATATATAATCACATTTTCACCCTTCACTAAACAAGTCACATTCAATAAAAAGCATCAGCAGTCATTTATGATTTAACAATAAAATTGCAAAATCTGCATTGAAAGGAAAATACCTATCTCCAATCCTAAAGAAAATATGAAGCGAACCGTGAGATGATTGACTGATAAGGAACCGAAAGAAAAAGACTTCAGCAACGATGGAAAACGGATTTTAAAAATAACATGAGGATAAGGATTTAACAAAGTACTATTCCAAGAATGGCACAAAAATCGATTCTCGTATAGATTTTTCTCTACTTTAATCTCTGCAGTTTCAGTCCAAATGCTTTTGTCTTGGAAGTTTTTTCTTTTCTGGGATAAAGTACTTTGGTTCCCGATGACAGCGCTCCTCGCCGGATCTTTAATCTTTGTGTTTCAGTTCCAGAGCGAATTTTTCAAAGGAAATGATACATTTTAGCTGGTAATGGTAAATCTTTTCTGTTTAAAAAAAGCGCAGAGATGTATTGTTATGCTGCAGTTTGAATACTAAGGATCGATGTGTCAGAGGTTTTGTCATGCAAAAGATTTGAAAGTTTTAAGATTTGTATGTGAAATCGAATTGTTTGAAAGATGAGTTTTCTTTATTGATAAATTTAGATATATGTTATATTTTTAATTCATGATACTCAAGTGTGCATCATAGCTACATCATACAACACTGTGTAATAAATACAAGTTTTATGTATTAAATACACAGTTTTGTATGGTGCAGCTGGTTTCTTAAGAGATTAGTGTTTTGGTATCAGAGCGAATTTTTCACAAGACATGATACATTTTTGCTAGCAATGGTAAATATTTTCTGTTTGAAAAAAATGCGGAGATGTATTGTTATGCTGCAGTTTGAATACTAAAGATCGATGTGCCAGATGTTTTGCCTTGCAAAAGATTTAAAAGTTTTAAGATTTGTATGTGAAATCGAATTGTTTGAAAGATGAGTTATCTTTTTTGATAAATTTATATATTTGTTATACTTTTAAATTATGATTCTCAAGTGTGCACACTAGCTACAAATGCACCAGTGTGTTATAAATACAATTTTTATGTATTTATTACACAGTGTTATATGATTCAGCTAGTTTCAGACCAGACCATTGTTTGTGTATCAGAGCGAAGTTTCCAAGGAAAATGATGCATTTCAGCTGGTTATGATAAGTCAAATCACTGATTTTCCGACCCGCTTAAAGGGACACGGGTAAATAATACTGAATGACTGAACAGCTACAACAGCAACATTGGTGGGGATAGCTCACCGGCCACTGTATAACCCTTCTGAAAGGCAAGTATGACCCATCATCGATGGGAGGAGCAAACCACAACCTTTTTGTGACCCTCTGGGAATGACGAGAACCAACTAACATGCCGGAAGCTTCTCAGTTAGTAATGGTGATCCTTTTTATTGGAAAAAATATGTATATGTAATGTTACGCTGCATTTTTAATCGATGTGTCAAGCGTTTTATAATAAAAAAACTCCGAAATTTTAAAGATTTGTAGGTGAAAGAAATCGAATTATTCAAAAATCAGTTTTTCTTTTTTGACAAGTTAAGAAATTTCTTATTTTTTATAGCGTATTTTCCAATTTTGCACTTTAATTGCTGCATAAAGTAGGGTCCCAAAATTAGCTCAAGCTTTTATTTGCCGCCACTATTGCATTCAAGTGTTGGCACTCCAATAAAAACGTTTGGCAGCTTGAAGTTTGGGGTTAGTAAAAATAGAGTTTTATACGATAGAACACAGTGTTAAAGCAAGATTTGAATTACGTAACATATAAATTTTCATCTAAGTAGTAGATACATATCAAATTTGAAAGCAAATCATCAAAAAATTGACCGACTATTAATCTGTAATTTCACAAACGTGCCAACACAATAGCACAAAAATGCAGCGGTTATAAATATATAAAAAATGGAATATGGTTTTGAGACTTTAGCTAAATTTGTGCTCACAGTTTAGGATTTATTCGGTTGGGAAAAAAATTCCAAAGCAAATATTCGTTGTTCTAATTTTTTTTCTTTATCAGCGACCCAACGAATAATTTTCACAACTATGCCCACATTCTCACGTTACTAAGCCCTTTTGTAACTACATCAAGAGGTTAATAAGTTTATTTGACCATATGAGAACGTTTTGTGTGCAAGTATGTTTATTTAGCCATACGACAACATTTTGAACACAGTAGAATATTTTGTATAAGTGTTTGTTTATTTGACCATACGAGGACATTTTGTATACATGTTTGTTTATTTGACCATACGAGGACATTTTGTACACAGTAGAATCATTTCTATACAAGTATGTTTATTTGACCATACGAGAACGTTTTGTACACAGTAGAATATTTTGTATACAAGTGCGTTTATTTGAGAACATTTTGTAGACAATATATTGTTTTGTATACTAGTATGTTTATTCGAGCATACGAGAACATTTTGCACGCAATAGAATAATTTGTATTCAAGTATGTTTATTTAACCATACGAGAACATTTTGTACACAATAGATTATTTTGTATACAAGTATGTTTATTCGAGCATTCGAGCATATTTTGAGGTAAAATTAGTGCATATTTTGAAAGTCGTAAACGAATTTGTAACATATATTTTATTAAATCATTTCATGGATCATATAAATTTCTCATTGATTTTTTTGTGATTAAAGATTGCCTCGTTTAAAAAAAAATGTCAATGAAGTTTTCTTTGTCATTGTTTAAGAAGATATAACTCCCTTCAAGTTATGCAATGTTAAACCATTTATAAAGAATAACTAGAACTGATTGGAAGTAAAGTATTTTCTAAAATATTTATTTCTCTAAAGAAATTTAATAAACTAATTCTTCTACATTTTTTAAAGATTTTATATCTATTAGAAGGCAAAAATTGCTTATTAATAGATTATTAAGAATTTTAGATATTTTCCATGTGCAAATTGTTTTGTTTCTTGATTTATTCATTTGATTATAGAATACTCAAAAATTAGTTAATTAATCATGAAAACTGATAAATAACTGAAAAATGCCTTTTTTCATTTATTACTTCATTTTTAATGTTAATTTAAAGATTTGTATTTATTTCGGAACTAGCAGTTCTTAAATACACTTATATTACTCTTCATAGCAATGATTGTCATAAGAAAGTTTATAATTCAAGACTCTAGATAATGAGACACAGTGAGATTCTTAATTAAAAACCAGAACAATCTTGAGAATTACACCATGAGAAAAACCAGTGAATTAAATAAAAGCAAAAAAAAGTTATTTTTCCACCAAAGGATAGTTAGAGAAGCATTATGACTACAAAGCAGAAAAAAGAACAATTTTATGCAACTCAGAGTGAAATATGTGTTTTCGTAGTCTCTCTGAAAGACTTGTGTATTTCATCACTTCTTATTTTGGAGTGGCAAAAGAATATTTTTTTGGAGAAATGACATATCTCTGGGAAGTATGACACTCGAGTAAGAGCAAGTGACAGAAAAAAGGGAATATTTTATCAAGCATCACATTCTAGTAAAGGTGGAAGAGATTTGAGAGGAAAATAATGATTTAATTCAGAATGTCATTTCGCAATTTTGTTTTATTCCTTTAAACGTATATAATATGAAAAAAAATGTGAAAAAAGGAAATCT
>JAOUZG010021905.1:541667-573602 GCA_026289955.1 Argiope argentata
TATATATATATATATATATATATATATATATATATATTAAATATTTAATTTTCCTAGAATTTTTTTTTTGTAAATGGAATGATTATTAATAGAAAAGAAAGTATTGTTTCTTAAAATTTGGCGACTGTAAATGAAATGACCCAATGAAATATCTTTCTTTTGGAATTCAGAATGATTTTTAAAGGAAAAAATACCCATTGTTTGCTAAATACCGATAAGCTTAATCTGTTAAATACGTGGTTGTTTGAAACCGGTTAAAACTGGTTTTTAACAAAAAAAAATTCTGGCCTTGAGAAAAAAAAATTGTAATTTGGATGACTTTCAGATTGTCAAGAACCACTGCTTTTCTAAATATGAAACATGGGTACAAATCATGTTAAAACATGAATTTTTATCTGTTGGTTTGATACTACGTGACATAAAAAATATTGTTCTCTTATGTTAACTTGAAATTCGCGATATCAGATTTTAATTTTTTAACAACTGTTTTAAATAATTTTAATAAATTAAGTCTCTCCGACTTAGTAAAGGTTGATTTTAGCATAAATCTTGTAAAATATTTCATATTGCTGTGCAAAAAATAGCCATTTACAGAATATTAATACCTCGTATTTATCCCAGCCAAGTAATTTTTTTTTTACATGCGTTGTTACAACAAAACAACTATGCCAAGATTATTTCTAATATAATCTTGAAATCGAAACTGAGTTGGAAATGAAATTTAAAACCTTTCAAATTTTATTATTAAATGTTATCATCGAAATAACCAGAAAAACTTAATGGAAAACAGGCAATGCGCGTTATACTAATAGATCAATTTTGAGATGATTTCTGTTTCAAACGTGACGTTTAAGATGAAAAGCAAGAATACCCTTGATGATAAATAGTTATACACTGTTTACTTGTCATTTGTAGCTGAAACCGGCACAAAGACGGTTAATTAGTATATGAATTTCACGGCCGGATTGGGCTGGAATAGTAATCAAAGGGTTAAGGTTGGGAAATGGACAAAATAATTCCTGTTTACTAATATGTCTGGGATAATTATAAAGAAGAATAAAACTACTAAATTACGCATTACATCTTAAATTATGTGCCTTCATTTGAAATAAAATTTGAAAAGGGTAAGTCGAATGTTTCTAGGAAATTCTACCACAATTTATCCCCATAGATAATCAGTATTTCTGAAATTCTTATTGAATAATAAAAGAAATTTTAGAATAAGTAACCCTTGATCAAAAATAAATATGCAAATATTAATGAAAAAATCGAAGTAGTTGTTGGGTGTTGGAGGAATTAATAGATGATTATTTTTCCTTTCTTGGAATATCTGATTATCTGATTGCAAAATAATCATTTCCTTTATTGTAATTAATCACTTTCATAGGTTAGCACCTTGTAATTCAGAATGAGATGTTTCCGGCATCGTGGTTGGATCTCACCACCTTGGAGGATATACTATATTGGGGGGAGGGGGCAGGCTCTTCTAATCGATGACGGGGCATACTTCCTACTGAAAGGGTTATACCGTGGCCGGTGATGGTCATTAGGATTCAACCCTAATGCCCGCTCTTGTTGTTGTTGCAGCTGTTCAGTCATTCGGCCTTATTATTTAAATCCTTGTACCTTTGTGGCGGGGTGGAGACTCTGGTATGATGTATAGCAAGTTATCAATTTCACTAGGGAGGCAGCTTAGATTTGAGGATGAAAATCTTCTGTCCCGGAGAAAGGTCCTTGCCAAATGGTGGAAAGCAGCTACTTCCTTCAATAATGAGATGTATTTCCCAAGGAAAATGCTGTTTCGTGACAGCTGACAACCTGTATATAGCTTCAATTCGTAACCTCATTCTTCTTCCTAACAAATGATGACTGATTTTGATATGATAAATTAGAAAAATGATAGATTAGATAAATTAGAAAAAAATCGATATTCTTCATTGCATGTAATGGTCAAAACCTTCCGAACATTCACATTCCTGATGACGCTCATTAAATCAGATTAAGGAAAAAGTATCACTGTGTTAACATTGCGTATGATAAATTATCAAGCTTCCCTATACTTTTTTCTGGAAATGTAATTTGTTTTGTTTTGTTTGGAATTTTATATAAAAACATTACCATCATAAAATTGAAATCATATTAAGTTTATTTTCCGGTTCTACATATTTCTTATCGAATAAATATGTAGAAAATGTCACTTCCTAATTCCATTCTACTACCTAACGTATGGTAGATAATTTTACTCTCAAAAGCAGCCAGCATCCTGACACAGGAGAAGCACGTCTTCCCCGTTATCTGGTCGGCCTAGATTCGAGTCCCGGTTCGGGCACGGTTGTTATTTCTGAGTTCTATTTGTTACCTTGTAAACAGCAAGCGAATGCACACTACGAAGGCACATGGATTTTAACCCTAAACTTGAATGACCGGAAAGTTGCAATAGCTACACAAGCGGTAATAAAAGTTGTACTCTTGACTCTCGTTGGTGCAACTGCAAAACAAAGACACTCATTAGGCTTAAATCACTGACTACCTCAGCGAACTTGTCCATGCCAAGTTTCATAAGAAACAACAACCACTTGCTATAGGGAAAAATCAATTGGAAAAATATTTTCAATTGAAACGATTCAAGGACCTGAATGTAGAAAATTGAGGTGATCCAAAGACCTGAATTTAGAAAATTTTAACGTTACAAAGACCTGAATTTAGAAAATTGCAACGTTACAAAGACCTAAATTTAGAAAATTGAGACGATCCAAAGACCTGAATGTAGAAAATTGAGACGATCCAAAGACCTGAATTTAGAAAATTGAGACGATCCAAAGACCTGAATTTAGAAAATTGCAACGTTACAAAGACCTGAATTTGGAAAATTGCAACGTTACAAAAACCTGAATTTGGAAAACTGAAATGATCCAAATCCAAACAGTTTAGAAAAAAAATAATAATATCTAAATTATACCTTATTTCATATTCCAAACGATATTTGATTTTTAATCCTCTGTTATCTGCCCATTAAGTTGTCATCTTGCTTAAATGGAAATTTATATCCTCTCTCAAATGTCAACCTTACGGATCCATCTACGGTAGAAAAGTTGAAAATTTTGACAAATCCTTTGAATCACATTTCGGGTGGATTATAATTCATATTTAAATGTTTATCCCGGGATGAGATCCATTAAACCAGTTCCGAAATTAACATAGATTACAGGTTTCCAAATCTTCCCCATTTCACACGCATTTCCTCTTCTGGAACATGAAAACCATTACTATTACCATAAACGTTCTCGACATTCGTATACATCAGCATATTTCCTGGAAAATAATACCCGCTTCCATAACAGGCGTCTTAACGATTGTCTTAACACAAACAGCGAGTCTAACATCGTAATCAAGTCCCCCTCTTCCGCAGTTTTCGGTCATTTTTAATCGATCTTCATTAGAAATATTATATGCGGTGGAAATATCTGCTATTATCTTAAAATCTCCCTTCCAAACTACGACTTGTCCACGACCACTTGACTAATAGGAGGACGGATGCAGATTCTGATTAGAGGACCAAAGGATATAATTTGGAATGCGAACACTTTTCAGCGAAATTATTATTGCATAACGTTTCGTCCGTCCACCCTGGCATTTGTAAATGGAGTCGCATTTGGTATTCATACCCGGGGATAAAGGTCTAAAAGGAAATGAGGAATTTTAAGTGACGGACAGAAGTCGGGGTTGTTGGGAATTAAGCCAGACGCTTTGGGTTCATTTAAATATTCTGTAGTGCAAAATTATTTCTGTTGATGTCATGATAGGCATTAAGGGTTACGTTTGTTAAGTCTGAAATTTGTCGGATATAATTTATGAAATCTAAAAATTATTATTTCATCAACGAAACCAGACACTATGAGCTAGCTCAGTTAACTATTTTGTTGTCGAAAATTATTATCATGTTATAAGTATTAAGAATCCCATTTTTTTCATGTCTGAAATGTATTGGATATCGTCTTTGAGATATAAAATAAAAAATAAAAAAAATCGCCATTAATTAAGCCAGACACTTTAAATATTCTGTAATCGAAAATTATTTCTGTTGATGTCATGATAGGCATTAAGGGTTACATTTGTTAAGTCTGAATTTTTGTCGGATATAATCTGTGAAATCTAAAAATTATTATTTCATGAATTAAACCAGGTACTATAAACTCAGGTATCAAAATATTTATAGTACCTACCCAGGCACTATAAATATTTTGCAGTCGATTTTTTTTAAATTATAAGTATTAAGAAACGTAATTGAAATATATATATATATATATATATATATATATATATATATATATATATATATATATATATACCCAACTTTAAAAATTATGCTCTCCAGAAGACTAAAAGAATGTTTACAATTATGAAATATTTTCATTTCAAACAGTAGAAACAATGCTTTAGTTAATTAAGCCTTAATAACCTAGAGTTTCAATTTTGATACCAATCTTTTAAACCGAATGTTCACATTGCTATTAGTTTTTTTTATATATTGGCTGTACGTATTTTACTGTCGTATAATATTCTTTCCAACGCAATTTTAAAAAAATCATATGTCATTATTGTTTTATTTTATCTATGACATATTACTCGCGTGGCAAAGTGAACAAGTAAACACATTTTACTAAAAGTTTTGTTGAATACAAATTTGATATATTTTCTTTTTCTGAAGAATATAAATACTTGCGATAATAAAAACAATCAATGTTTCGCATTTTTTCATGCATAGGTATATCTGATTTCTTTATGGCGTTAATGCCTGAAGTATCAAAATTGATACTTGTTTTTTTTTTCTAAATAAATATGTAAAATAAATATTGTGATTTTTTAGCTATTTTTCCCTTCATCTAGACCCTCAAGCAAACACAGTAATATTAAAAATAAATCACTTTCGTGAATGAGGCTACTAAAGGTTAAAAAAATATCAAGGTACTAATATATAAAAAATGCCGAGAAAAGATTTAAAAAATTTGTAAATTTATGTAAGCTGCATTTGAGGAAGCAAAAACCTCATTTTTTATGAAAAATCATATATGATTCATAATGTATAATTAAAATAAAATAATGGAAAAATCGGTAGCTGTAAATTTCAAGATCCCTTTATTATAATTAACCATTTACACTCCGATGGTGCCTCTAACTCGCCATTCAATATTCTGCATTATTTTGGCATTTCATTTATTTATTTATTTATTCAAATTCAATTGTTAAAAACACCTACATAAGGGTTAAGAGATGTATGTTAATTTTTCAGAGAAATTTGAATTAAAAATATTCATATTTATTTTTTATACCAATAAACAAATCTTTGTATTAGATGAATAATTCTGCATCTAATTACATTTTGGAGTGCAAAGGGTTAATATCTCTATCACTTCTAGCTTCTTTCCTTACAGAATTTATGTTTTAAAAATTCAGTATTTTTAAACTAAAAGAAAAAGGGTTTTCATTTTTCTAAATTTCAAGAACTTCATTTCATTAGTTAAATAGGTCACTAATCTATTTAAATTAGTAATTGATACAGTATTAGTCTCTGCCTGTACGTTTCTAACCTTTCTGGTTTGAAACCATCATTCATTCTCTCCAAACCTTAAGAGAATTGAACCCATTAAGAAATTTCATCTCACAGAAACTTTAATCTTTGAATATGTCGATTAATCGACTTTCTCGATCAAGTAGGCGCCACTTCTAATTAAGCAACAGCAGGGTTCTCAATCAAAAATCTGATCTTATTTTGGCTCACTTTGAAGCGGAAAAAAATTATTTTATAATATTTACTTTCTTGTATTAGAAGAAAGGGAAAGTATAGTAATCATCAGAGAAAATATAAAAAATACTGATAAATTATAGTAGCACACAGAAAGTTTAGTAATCGTCAAAAAATTCGAATCCGAGATTATGACGAATCACAACGTTTCAGGCACCCCTGAAATTAAAAAAAAACCTTTTTAGAAAATGTCCATCTGTCTATGGCAGTGATAACTCTACATGTATGAATTAAATTCATGAAATTTGGCGTATGGCCTTAAAATGAAATTCGCAGATTTATATATATTTTTTAATAAAATTCATTCTGTCTTGCCAAACAATTACGTTTTAACACCACACTTTCAATTTAGATAAGTTCCCAGTTCGGGCATGATTGTTATTTCGTGTTCTATCTGTGAGATGCCTGAATGTGCCCCCTTTAAAAAGGGGCTGTGCAAGCGACTGTGATGAGTATGTAGATAATTTGTACTCTTGACCCTAATTGGCATTATTTCACAACAAGAGACGCTCCTTTAGGCTTAAAACTTATTGATGCCTCGGTGAAGTTTGTCCATGGCAAGTGCCTTTTAATAACAACAACAGCAGCGATATAAGTGAACTTTATTAAAAAAATCAATTTGAAGGAAACAAACAAATGACAAAATACAACAAAATAGAACATAACAATAAATGATAAAAACTAGAATGCAGAAGATCTGGAGTACAATAAGACTAGATGAATGAACATGAGAATGTACAGTATGAGTGAAAATATAAAGGAATAATAAAAATTAGCTATTTGAGGGGATGTTAAAGGTTTTATGAATAAAATGTGGGGCTTCTAAATAAAACCCTAAAAATGATAAGGTTAATCTAAATGCAAAATTTTTGCATGATCAATTAGGAATCTAATCATGTTTATGATTCTTTTTTGGAAGATGAATTAGTAATGACTCATTTATGCTAAATACTTTATAGCGAAGAAGAAGGTTTTCGGAAGTGCGGCAAACTGGTTAATATGGCAATTACAAAATGAAGAGTGCTATATAGATGAAAATCAATACACAGATTTTACATTTGTAGTATAGATAACTGCCAAATATTGATCCAATTATAATTACGGGGTGTATGTATACCGGTCTATACTTTTAGAAAAATGCAAATACGATGATTCAGCATTGCAATAATTTAAATTCATCAAAAGTGTTATAGGATATAGTGGCTACAAGTCCAGTTTCCTGTGAAATTTTTGTTTCCATACTACGTATCTAAAGCAAAAATTGAAACTTCGGACACTATTATCGCCTGCCACGGATTAATCGCCAAATAACTCGCCAAGAATGACACGATAGATTAAATGAAATTTTAAATACACGCCAAAAGTTAATATCTCCTAACTATTGTAAGCCAGTGTCATGTGAACCGGTCTTCAGCAATAAATACATTTATGTTATACAGTTTAAGGAAGAGATTCCGCTGGTTATACTAAATTTCCATTAGAATATTATCCTAAATTTCTTACAAATAGGTTTTTTCAATAGAAATACTGACAATTAAATTGATGTGATCCTTATTCTATTTCAAACTAACCACTATCATCGATATAGAATGTTTTAAAAAATTAAGGAGATTTTATAAAATAACTAATTGCTTTCTCAAGTTTCTGTAGTTAAAAGCAATAAAGGAATCAGAACTAAATTTTATATTTTAAATTCCATTTCGTGATTTCAAACATGAGGGACTTCAATGGCAATCGATTCTCTCTCTCTCTCTCTCTCTCTCTCTCTCTCTCTCTCTCTCTCTCTCTCTCTCTCTCTCTTTCTCTCTCTCTCTCTCTCTCTCTCTCTATATATATATATATATATAAATACTAAAAAATTCCCTAATATATGCCTTAACCCCTTAACTGCCGACGAAAACATACAAGATGCACTGCCCAGTGCCACCGTTTTTCATACGAAGGTGCGTACTTATGCGGTGTATTGGAGGAAAAAAATAGGTGTGTTTTGTGACGTAAAACATTTTTAATTTCACAGTAAATTAAAAAAGAGAAAAAATCAAAATTTAAAATTGAGAATAACAGTGTAATAAAACAGATGTTAGAACTTATCCGCTGGGTGGTATTTCCTAAAACAAGGTTGAACACATAAACCAGCATCATATGCATTGCATTGTTTGCGTATTTCACGATGAACATTTGTATTTGAGCAAACAATACATTTTCTCGATGCATAGGCGCCATAGGTACATTTTTTATATCCAGGGGTACTCAACGTTGGGCTTCTCTCAAAGAATAGTCGCAATCAGAATCCTCTTCATCTGATGTAATACCATATTCCGACGTTTCTAATCCAGAAGATGACGGAAAATAGTCATCTAAATCACTCTCATCACTGTCAGACTTTTTTTTGTAAAAAGACCTACTTTGCACAATGAACGAATACGGAAGCAAATGTAGAATAAAAAAGCAAGACCTACTCAAACAGAAACAGAATCAAAAACTGTATCGTTGTGGTTTTCGACGTTTCAAAAACATCCCCTATACCAATAACCTATATCTCCTCTCTGAAATTAGATAATTCGCTTCAAACATTGTCAAGGTCATTTTATGACATTCCAAAGTCGTAGGAGGAGTTTTCTCTATAAAAGCGCAATGCAAAGGATCGTTCTTCGGAAAAACGTGTATATACGCCGGCGGCAATGAACGCATCGGTTGAGTGAGGCGTATATATACGCAGACTGCAGTTAAGGGGTTAAAATGATAAATGTCTCCAATATTAATCAGGTTTCTAGTTTTTCACTTTAAAACACACAGACGCTTTCAAGGGACTTTCATTTTATACTATGCATGACTTTAAATTTACGGTTAAAATTTGTTTTATTTAAGAGTCCAAAAAGAAAGACCAAATTACACAAAATATCGATAATTTCAGCAAGCATTGACGAAACAGGGGGTCACCAAAACCAGCTAGTATAAAAATAAAAACAATACATGAAAATTTTATTTTTTAGTAGAAAAGCCAGCTATAAAGCTTGAAAATATTTTTAATGTCGTTTAATTTTTTTCAATTCATTTTAAATGCGTATATTCAAATAATCTTATAAAATATAAGTAATTCATAGATCATTTTAAAGAATATTCACATATATAAAAGTAAAATTTTAATTATAATCACCAAAACAAAAGTCGTTGCTACGAATATTTTGAAACACCCTGCATATAAATTTCACCTCTATTATAGATTCAGATGCAAACAGAAACTCCATCGATTGGTTTACCCATCAGAAATCCCATGAAGGATAAATCCGGGCATTTATGAACGTTGGCATTATCATTTTTTCCCTTTTCCTTTTCGATTTTAAAGCCACATTCAATATGTTTTGACGGGCCCCACGGATTCTGTTTTACCCTTTTTTTCCCTTTTCTTTAACAAGAAGAATTTTTGACATAAACTTCGCGAAATGCCCGTCATTTTCTATCCAAACGTCTAATACGATCACTTACGAAGTTGGGATTTCCACCAACAATGCGGAATGCTTTACTTCTTTATTATTATTTCTCTTCCCTATCTATCTTTTCTTCTTTATTTTTTTTCTTTCAAATATCTTCCAGTTTATACCTGACACAACATCAATAGCAACGCGAATAAAACCATGTCAGACAAAACAGCCTGAAAGCAAAAGACAGTTTTGAAGATTTGATTGCATTCTACCGGTTCCCAGTGATAAAAATGAATTGACAATTTTATTGCCTTAAAGGAAGGGATGGATTTGTTGGGATGGATGAATGCTTGTTACCAGGTCTTATCCTTCGCTCGTATTTATTAGATGCTTTAGGTCGTCGAAATGCGGAATATGAAACTACTCTTATCTGAGTTTCAGGGAGACGTCTTATCTAATGCGAATAGTCGTAAAGGTATTATGGAAAGCTGCAATAATTTAAAAATAATGATAAAAAATGAGAAATGGCAGCGATATTAAAAGTCATTTTGATGGTCGCATGCAATTTTCTTTTGATTTGTTATCCATGTAAGCCTTTCTTTGGTAAAGGTACTTAATGCAGAATTATAATACTGGAAATGAAATGAATAACAACTTCGATAAAGGTAAAAAGGAATTTGGAATGAAATATTTTTAATACATTCTGGAATATATTAAATTTTTTTGAGTAGAAGGATTACATAACATATATTCTAAATTTACCGCTTCAAAGAAAATAATAAAATACTTCACAGGCAAATCGAATTGTTCCTGAAATATCATTCAGGGGGGATATATTTAACTTCATGCTAGATATAAAGGTTTAATAATCTTATAAACCCGTACATGCCATAGCTAGCTTTGTTGTTTTAATTATTCTGTATTTTGAAGAAGTAGCCACATTGAGAAATCAATTTTTAGCAAATGCATTTTGTTCTACATTCCTAATTTCTGAAGAATTTCATTTACAAAAATATTTGAATTTGTGCTCCAAATCCATTTTCTGGAAAACAGATTTGGTATTTTTGATTCATTGCCCCTTTTAATTCCTTTAATGCTATTTTCTTAATGTTTAAGTTTTAGTAAAACTTTAAGGCTATTCTATTATCGTATAAAACTTTCTTTAAAATGTATTACAGACATAAATGACCCCTAATATGAAGATTCGGAGCTCAATAAAGGCATCTTTAATCTCAAATTTACACGAAAAAGGACATCGATATTTTGAGTTTTTCGGTGCAAAATTGTTTCTCTATTTAAAACTAAATTTGTGCTTATACAAGTTGTTAACATGTTACAGTGTTACATCTAGTTACATCTAGTTAACATCTAGTTACAGTGTTACAACTGTAACTAGTGATTACAGTGTAATTGTAACTATAACTATTGATTATTCTGTAACTGTAACTATTGATTACTGTGTAATTCTACCTATAACTAGTAATTACAATGAAACTGTAACTAGTGATTACTGTGTAACTGTAATTAATGATTATTATGAACAGCAACTAATGATTACTGTGAAAATGTAACTATAACTAGTCATTACTGTGTAACTGTAACAAGAGATTACTTTGTAATTGTAACTAGAGATTACTTTGTAACTGTAACTGGTGATTACAGTGCAATTGTAACTAGGGATTACTTTGTAACTGTAACTAGTGGTTATTGTGTAACTGTAACTAGAGATTACTGTGAAACTGTAAATAGTGTTTACTGTGAAACTGTGACTAGTGATTACTGTGCAATTGTTACTAGGTATTACTGTGTAACTGTAACTGGTGATCACTGTGTAACTGTAACTAGTCATTACTGTATAACTGCAAACAGTGATTACCGTGAAACCGTAATTATAACTAGTGATTACTGTGTAACTGTAAATATAACTAGTGATTACTGTGTAACTGTAACTAGATATTACTGTGTAACTGTAACTAGATATTACTGTGTAACTGTAAATATAACTAGTGATTACTGTGTAACTGTAACTAGATATTACTGTGTAACTGTAACTAGATATTACTGTGTAACTGTAACTAGATATTACTGTGTAACTGTAACTAGATATTACTGTGAAGCTGTAACTAGTGATTACTGTGCAATTGTTACTAGGGATTGGGTAACTGTTACTGTGTAACTGTAACTGGTGATCACTGTGTAACTGTAACTGGTGATCACTGTGTAACTGTGACTGGTGATCACTGTATAACTGTAACTGGTGATCACTGTGTAACTGTAACTGGTGATCACTGTGTAACTGTGACTGGTGATCACTGTGTAACTGTAACTGGTGATCACTGCATAACTGTAACTAGTCATTACTGTATAACTGTAACTAGTGGCTACTATGTAACTGTAACTTATTTTTTTGCTAATAACGTCAGTTCTGTTGTATTTTTCATAGCTTTAGTATACATTTCTTGCACTTCTCTTTTTATGATGGAAAACTTTGGTTTCGGTTTATTATGGCAAGAAAATGTAATTTGTCGAAGGAAGAATGCGCTCGTCTTAAGGTATAGTCATATTATAATAATAATTAGATAAATTTATAAAAAAGAATAAAATAATCCTAATAAATGAGTTAATAATCTAAAAAGGTTGCAAAAATGACAACCTTAAAACTTTAACTTTATGTTTTGTTGGTTTTTTTAATCAAAGGTGGTTTAGAGAAGTAAAACCCACTTTCTTGTGGCATGGGTCTTTTCTCGAGAGTTTGGTCCGGGAATTGCGTCTACCTTAGTTGCACACAAATGTTGTATAATATTGTATGACATTGATCAATATTCGCACTATTGTTTTATATTGTGGAATATTGTTTAATATCATATAATATTTCACAATATTATACAATACTGTGCAACAGTCTGTGCTACCTGGGTAGAAAAGGGGTATCTCTTTCCGAAATGGATATAATAGCTCAAAGAAGTAGAACAAAATCTGTGTCAAATAAAGTCTATGATAGTAATCCTAGTGATAATATTACTAGTAACAAGATTACTAGCACTAGATTCTAGTAACAAAGCCTAATCAGAAAGAAAGAGTTGCAAAATGCATTCTAGTTTTTCTTTTCTAATATGTTACGAAATAAAACAAGTGAATACATATTACGAAAAATATATTACGAAATGAAATAAAACAAGTGAATATTTATTACGGAATGAAATAAAGCAATTGAATATATATTACGAAAAATATATTACCAAAATAAAACAAGTGAATATGTGTTACGAAAAATATATCAAGTGAATATTTACTACGAAAAATATATTACGAAATAAAACAAGTGAATATATGTTGCGAAAAATATATCAAGTGAATATTTACTACGAAAAATATATTACGAAATAAAACAAATGAATATATATTACGAAATAAAACAATTAATATTAAATAAAAGCTTGAGAAAATCTATCGGAAGTTATTTTTAAAGATTTTATTCGTTTCAAATATTTTTCATTCATTTGTTATATCTTTATTTTTCGAATATCATGTTGCACTATTTCTCAGGAGTTTCACAATGTTTAAATGAAGTTGATTTTCCGATAAAAATGATAAATATTTCTATTATACTTTAAACCATTGTGGAGTATATTTTTTTATTCATAATCCACAGAAATATATTTAAAATTCGTGTTAGTATAAAATTATTTGTTTCACATATTCTTCCTTTTAAAAGAAGTAGTGAAAAACTTCCTAAATTACAATGTTCGGAACATCTTCAAATTTAATCATATACCTACTTAATAGAGTCTTTATTATTTCAACAAATGAAATGTCATTTCCATAAGCGAAACGACATTTTGTACTTTCCGTGCAATTAAATATCCAACCCTAAAGAAGTCGTCGAAACGCCTGTTGTTTAAATCACGCATTGATAAAGAAACAAAGGCCATTTAAGCTGAAATGATTTATTCAAATGTTAATATATATTTAATTAATGATTAATGCTAATTTGTCTTACGTTTTATACGAATTATTTTGTCTTCTAAATTAATGATATGTTTAATATTTAAAAGATCCCAAAGGATATGCGTTTTTGAAAAAGACATGTAATTTAATTATATATATACTATTTTTGAATTATTATTTTGAATTTTGCTTAGAAGGACTTTCTATTTTTTATAATAAATCAAATGGATTTAGGATGGTTTATTATAACTCAAATATTTTTGACGAAACGATTCAAAGCTAAATAAATTTATCATCTATAATTATTATTACTTGTATTAAAATTATTATATAATTACTACTTATATAATTATAGAATTATTACAATTGTATAATTATAAGTAATTCATATAATTATATAATTATATATTATTATATTATAATTATATAATTTTATTAGATAATAATTAATTATATAATTATTATCTATAATTATTATTAATTTGTTATCTATAATTTTTATTACTTATAATTATTATTGTTTATTCAAAATGACAACATATGAATAGATAATTGTGAAGAATGAACAGAATGACCTTTTAGAATATAATTGACAAGTATTGAAAACTTCACAGTAACAATATCAAGTAACGTTTGCCATACAAAAATGTGAAATAACTATGTTAAAACTACTTTATGATTGATAACTTCTTTAACTACTTTATAAATGATATAAATTTGAATTACATCGACTTTAAATGTAATGAAATGAATCCATTTTTTTAAAAAATACCTTTGGAATATTTTTTTCTGGATGGCAGCATTTATTAAAACATCTGAACATTTGATTTCATTGTAATATTTTTCTTTAAATATCTTTTTGTGCGTAGGCTAAAAGTCTTAATAAATTTAACTACAATATAAACTAAATCCGTGATGATCACTATATATCCTTTGTTTATTTAGGTACTTGTTTATTTCATGACTTTTAGATGTGCCTGGTAATTTTCAGATTACGGCATAATTACTAAACCCCATAGCACATAATACTTTGATATTTCGCTAGGAGGAGGTTCTCTATGAGGGTTGCATTTCTGAATTTATTGATGAATTTCAGATACATAAATAAATCAACTTGGCGATTTTTAGAGTTCGTCAAGATTTCCAAACTTGATTATATACTGACCTGCCGTTACGAGAAAAACTCTGACTTTAGCTCCAGTGAGTCGAAGATAAGAGAAAAGTGGATATTAAAAGTAACCACAGCATTTGGCTAACTAAGTGCCCATTTATTAGGTGATAAATTCACATCGCTTGCGCTAATACAGATCTATACATATGACGATTAAATAAAATTTCATTATTAAATTGTAACTAAACTTAAAAATTTCTTATTATTTAATCTTGAAATTCCTTTATCCCATTCTTTGGAATGCCATACTCTTCAACATTGGTTATCCAGTCATTCACGGCAGTTTATACAGATATATTACATGTAACGAATATCCACAAAAGATTCATTTGATCAGAAAATTACAAAATATGAACGTAAGGCATCAGCCGAAATACAACGGAAAATGTCATCGCTAAACGCTTCTATATACGCCAAATGAACGCCACTGCCGTTTTCTTCATCCCCAAAATAGAATAGCTTGTTTTCATGCTGACTGGCCCCGACTTTTAGGGTTATGTTGTTAAAGCTTTATAAGCCAGATAACACCCCTCAAGTTGAAGTGTCATTTTCGTTCGATAGTCATTTTAATCGACTATTAACCCTCAGATTGCGAGTTCGGGCCAAACGCTATAAGCACCTGCCATAATGGTGAACCCGGCGACCTTGGATAAGCGACCTATATACGCCAAATGAACGCAGCTTTGTTCCACTGCTGTGGCCCCTTCTATTGGCAGCAAAAATACGGTGAAAGGCGTAAAATACAACAGGTAACATCACAACCAACTCATATACACATTCTCGCCATAAACTAGGCGCAGTTGTATCGTTCGTTTAACCACAGACTCGCTTGTGGGAGAGTATGTGGTGAAATTTTTATAAACCAGATAACAACCGTCGGGATGAGGTGTGACTTTGGCTGGATAGTCAGGTTTATCGGCTACAAATCCTCCAATTGCGAGTTCGGACCTAGCTCTATCCGCTATCGCCATAGATATTAGAGTTTTTTATTTGGGGGTAGTTCAGTATAAAACACAAAGTTGAGTATTCACATGATTATTTTAAGAATTATATTTAATGCCAAGATTGCCAAGTTTTTTTGTGCGTTAGCCACCCTAATATTTTGCGATTTTGGCTCAAAAAGTTATTTTGTGAGTGTGATTTATCGCCTGTTTAAAAATATTGAATATCCTATAAAGACTTTTCTAACATCATATTAAAGATGAGACGAAATAAAATTTTCGCTAAAAATGCAGTTCAAATCTCTAGAACAGGGGTTCTCAAAAGGTGAATCGCGACCCCCAGGGGAGTCGCGGGATGTGTCCAGACTGGTCACGAGATGTGGAAGAAAAAAATAAAATTAATTTATTGCTGTAATTTTCATTAAAAAAGATTACACATACAAGTTGGTTTTTGTGTTCTATTAGTTAATGGGAACATGAGCTTTTTTGGAATTAACCATTTTTTTTAATGTCTGGAATGAGATTTGCAACACACAAAACAATGCAATTTTCCAGTTAAACGATTTCTTGATTTGGTTTTTAAATTTATCATTATGGTGAATCCTCGTTCACTGTTGTAATGTGTAGAAAATGGAAATAAACTTTTTAATGCTGTTGTGGACAGTTCTGGGTATTCCTTTTTAATACGTATCCAAAATTAGTCGATATAACCTTAGTTAAAAGTTACTTTAGCTGACTCATCACTTGAAATCTTTATCAGTTGATCATGATGACGGACACTTAGCTCAGCTTTTGTTATGGTTTGCTCATTGAACGGATTGACTATGCACACAACACCACTCACATCCTTAACTGGAATGTAATCTGTAAACTGTTCAATCAAAGTTTCAAGTTGAAATGATACTAGCGAGGAGAGAGATGAAGAGTCAAGGGATGTGGCGAGAATACCTGACACATACTCTACGAACTTTTGAGTAGGTGTAAAATTTTTAAAGTCTCTGTCTAAACTTTAGACAGAGTTAAAACTTTGGGGGATCGCCAAAATACTTTGTCTAAAAACGGTGTCGCAATGTTTAAAAGTTTGAGAACCCCTGCTCTAGAATAAAAAATACCTATCTTAAACAAGAATGTGGTTATTTCATTATAAAATAAAACTTCTTTTAGAAACTATCTTGAACATATATAAATGCATTTCCTAGAATACATTCACCACCAAAAATGTTTATTTTACCAATTAACTCTACCAGTACGATCTGATAATAAACATCGACCCTCTTCCCTAACATATTCAACAAATACCCCTCGTTAAACAAACCGATCCACGTTCAATAGCTGAAGCCTTTCAACCGTTCAAAACCTGGGAATCAGACGTTTCAACCGCGATTCTGATGGCGATATTTTGAATTAAATTAGACATCACTGCTGAAGAGTTTTCAATAAATTTCCATTTAATCAGGTTCGATCATGGTCTTGGGTTTAAATAAAGGATTGGTCAAGTCACAGGATATCATAGCAGCTAATGAGGTGGTTCAATCCTTTAAGCCTTTAGCATCCAACGATTAAATTAGATTTAATGGCATCCTGTTAGGGAGCAGCTAATCCTTGGGAAAGTTAGCTGTAGTGGAAAGTTCTGGATCGGTTGCTGCAAAAGTGGGTACTGGCCATTGATTAATGATACACGCTTTGCGTTATGACGTCATTGGTTGGATATTGTTAACTTTCGAGTGGTGTATGGAATTAATTGATATGAGAAATTATTACCCGTGATGCCTGATTTTCATTTTGCACTGATAAATTATCGGCGATTTCGTTTGCATAAATTGCTCTGGAACTGTATTTTAGTTAAAATAAATCGAGCGAATTTGTAAAAGTGCACGTATAGAGGAAATGGTCTTGGTCAAGATTTATTTTCTTTAAAGATATAACATTTTTGGTCAGTTTCTATCAGACATTTAAATTACTTCATGGAATGTATCATCACCTTATTGAATGATTGTCATTTATTATGGCACTTGCTATGGACAAGCTTTCTGAGGTAGTCAGCTATTTAAGCCTAATCAGCGTCTCTTGTTTTGTAGCAGCGCCAATTGAGGCAAAGAGTACGAATTTTGTTACTCATTCATCGCATTTGCTACCACAGGCCCTTTTTAAAGGGAGTGGAGTCACATACACACACCTTAAAGATAGAACACAGAAGAACAGCTAGCCTGAACCTGGACTTGAAACCAGGGTGCCCAGATCACGAGAAAGACTCGTTACCCCTAGGCACCTTATCGAACCTTACTTTCGAACGGCACCTTATCGAATGATAATGATAATAGGAATTTGCTGTATGTACAGACATCTAACAGCGTTTATTTTTAATGATGATGTTTATATTAGCAGAATGTATATTTTCAAAATTTATTATCCTTATTAATATTTAAAGATTAGTTTTGTGATTTTATTTATTTCTAGAAAGTTCCGATTTCATTTTTTTCATCTTTTAAATCACATGCGATATACTAACAGTGTTTACAAACGAATTTATTATCTTATAATATAATCATTTTAAACTATTAATTGATTAATAAAGAATATATGTTTTTTTTCTCCAATTTTACTTTTTTTTGTTACTAATGGCACTTGCCATGGCCAATGCCCACTGACACATCAGCAGATTTTAAGCCGAAGATATGCGTCTTTTGTTTCAAGTAGCTCAACTAGGGCCAAGAGTACCTTTTAGCTACACTCTCATCACAGTCGTTTGCACAGCCTCTTTTTACAAGGCGGGCACAGTCACTCATCACACAGATAGCACACAGAAGAACAACCATGCCCGAGCCGGGACTCGAACCCGGGACTCCCAGAGCACGAGGAAGACGCTTTACCTCTGGATTAGAAAGGCAACTAATTTTTTTGTTGTTCTTTGATACTACAGACCAATATGAATTTAAACGAATTAATTTAAAACAAATAAAAAGTGTATGTATTACGAAATAAAAGCGAAACTGAAAGACCAACTACATGTTTAATTAGTTACAAACCTGCATCAATGGTTCCTATCATGCCTAGTTCTATCACCGGAAAGACCGGGTTACAGTAATCAATATTGGATGCTGCTCTTGTGCCGAACCAGTAATCCCAGAATTTGGCGGAAAACTTGGCAAGTAAATGGCGACGTGACGTCGAATTTGGTGAGTTTGGTGACATAGTAGATAATATTAAAAACTTCGAGAATTTCTAAGATAGTACCACAGAAATTGAGAAGCGCCTAGATTGGTGCAGAAACTTCTCGGCCAGCCTCCCGGGAAATATAAAAGTCTGGTAGCCTCAAGTTGTATGCGTATTGAATTAAACGATGAATTGATTTGGACTGGAAATAGACCCACCGATGATGATTCGTAACAAAATATTATTTTTATTAAGGACTTACTTTATTTTTTAGTGATTCGCAAAAAATACGATTGATGTCTTGATGAATGAATTTGAATTCCATCATAACCTTTTAAAATTAATTGTATTTTAAAAATTAATTTTGAAATTAAAATAACAATTAAACTAAAATGAAAATATCATTACAATTTTTTTTCTTCTTAAATCTCAAGATGTATAAATGCCATTGTTGCATGATAGTTGCGTCGGAAGACGAGAAATTTGAAGATGCCTTTACTAAACTAGGTATTTTCTTTGTCATATGATCTTAGTTCAAAATGATAAGGCTAAAAAAACTTTTTTTGAAAAGTCTTTGTTATGCATAGAGAAGAAACATAAATATAGTTAAATTGAAAGTTATAATTATTTATATTCAAAGTCCCGCGATTAAAATGTTTTGCAACCATATAGCAAATTGTATTTTTTATGTTTAATTATTCAAACATTTATTATTTTTATAAATGTTTATTCAAAACAATTATGAAGAAGCGTCAAGAATATTCAAAGTCTAAATGCCTCTAAAAACCTTTAGTTATGCATAGAAAAGAGACAAAAGTATAGCTACATTAAAAGTTTTTGGATTATTCTTTGTACTTAACATCTTGCGTAAATTAAAATGGTTTTCAACTAGATAGTAAATTCTATTGTTTTTTTTTTGTTTGAAATTAGTTATTACAGGTTAATTTAGTTATATTTCCTATTAAAATTATGCAAAACAAAATTTTCAAATTTAGAAAGATTTGAAATTTTTCATTAAAGTTAATATTTTTTTCAAAGAAAAATATAATCACGCCCGAAAAAAAAGTAGTAATCTGTAGGAAAGTTGTGCAAAATAATTTATATGCAAATATTTTTAATACATTAATTTTTTTTACTCCAAATTGGGTTAAAAAATATAATGTAAAATAAATATTAAAATTGTTGTAAATATGTAGAATAATTAGAAAAAAACATAATGAACCAGCTTATTTAAAACATTTATGAAGAAATTATCAAAAATATTCAAAAACTAAACGTAATTTTTTGAAATAAATTATGTGTATATATGAGTTAACTATAAAAAAACCCCTGAATATTTTATTCTTGAAAACTTTTAAACTTGCAAACAAAATAAAGCAAATGCAGCAAATCACTTTCAAATTGACTGAAATAAATAATTTATGAGAAAACGAAAATGGCTGAAATTTACAGTCAATTTTTTGAATAGAAACTCCCATTTAAATTTATTTCACTACACCTAATATAACCAACCCTTGGATTCTTATAAACTATGATTGATCTGAACATTTTGGGGAGCTGAGATTACAACGAAAATTCTAAATTTGCCTCCTGAAAGCAATTTAGACACTGAGTGTTTACCTCTAAATTCTCCGCTTCAAAATCATCTACGGTTAAGGAATGAAAGTGAATGCTAAATCACGATTTCCTAGACCCCTCTTGCATATTTTGGCCTCCCCAAACGATGCGAGACCTGCCGCCGCGCGATAATTAAGTTGACTTTTCAAGGAACTGGCAACGTCAAGGAAACAAACACAACTTTTCAAAATTTGAATTTCAAATATTGAGGGAAGTCAAACGTTATGATAAATGCTTTTGCTCATTAAGATCTTTTCGATAAGTGGGCGGGCACCCAGAAAGGAACCAATGGGCAAAACCCTTTGCGTGCGGCTGTGGAGAGGATTGCTCACTTGCATGTGTCACGTGGGGGGATCACGTGATGCGTGCATTATATCTTCTTTCTTCTTCTTTTAGGCCAGCTGCAATTTTCTCATTAACAATACATGGCATAAAAACGTATCCTTAAACTACTTCCCGTAAGTTTTTTTTTGTTCTTGTTTTTGTATTACCGTGGTGAGTTTCATTTTTTCTTTCTTTCATTTTCTATAGAAGATAGTCTGAAAACATTGTTGTCCGTTGTGGCAACTGAAGCAAAGCAGCTGTCGTTGACTGTTTGTAATGACTTCGATACTATGGTTTCAAACTTACTGATAATAAGACAATTAATACTCGATTATGCAACAATATCTGATTAAATAACAAAATGTATCTAATGGTTTTTATTTATGTGATAATTTTCAAATGTTAGATCTTTAAATAGGTGCTGATATAACTATAATTTATTTTATTTAAATAATCAAAGCTTTAAAGATTGTTTCAGAGCTATACTTTTAAATTATATTATTAGACTAGCCGCCTTTGGCAACCAGTCGGTTCGCCAGTATTAATGCTCGTTAAAATTTTCAAATAATATTTTATGTAGCTGTGTCTCATAACAGGCTTTTCACCAAAATATTTTTAAACCAAACAAATTTTGATAATCATATAATTCATTTATAGTATTATTTAGCATTATTTTCTTCAGATGCTCTGTTCATTGTACTACTCATCTTTCTCTTTCTATCCGAGCAATGATTGTCCCGGAATTGATATTTTACTTAAATGGTGGAGGGAAAGGTCTAAAATTCTACGTTTTTATAGAATAATGAGATTCAAATTTTCATAAATGTAAACACACTAAACAAATAAAGACACAATTGGTTTTCAAGTGATGCGAAAGTTTAAAAACTGCTTGGAAAATGCCACGCACAGAGGAAATAATGGTGACACACACCCTTCTTTTCTTTTCTTTTTTTCCTACCCTTTTTTTTCTTTACTACTTTTCTTTCTACAAACCCTTTATACCCTTTCTTATTCTTTTTTTCTTACCGACCCAGACTTTATTTTGAGCAGGCATAAATTAAATATCCATACGGATTAATAATAAAAGCAACTATTTTCTTTCTTTTTTAAACATCCCGTTATCTATAAATAAAAACCAACTGACTTCGCATATTTCTTTTTAAACAAATCATAATTTATTACTTCCTTCTATCTTACTCAGTTGGTGTGGGGGAAGGGAAAGAAATTTTTTGGCGGAAAAGTAAGAAAAGTGTCGTTTTAACTATTTTCCTGGCAGTTTTTTCATTTTTTCTCACTCTAAGAACCATCCTCGTGTCTTAACGAAAATATTTTTAAAAAAATTAGCCGAATTGATCTGGCCGTTCTCTAGTTTTGCGCTTAGCAACGCATTTAGAGATCTCTTTTTATTAATATAGATTACCTATTGTCTTGTTTACTATACGAATATTTGTATTAAAAAAATATAATATCTGTATAAAATGAGCTAATTCATCATTTATACACTATATTAGATATTCTATGATATCTCTTAGATATTTTAGACTTTATTTCTTATCAAAATGTAATAATATTATGAATGGTCTGTGAGTTTAGAGTTATATATTATTCATAGGGTGATATAAAAACTCAAAAATGTGTTCCATCTATTTAATTAACTTGAACTATTTCATGAAATATATTTTTAAAACAAAATTGTACCCTACAGATCCATTATGAAAAGTAAGTAAATTCAGGAAAATTACAAATGCAATTCTGTTTCTCATTAGTCAAATCTCAATTAGATTAACATTTATTTAAAACGTTTAGTTAAATATTTACTGATAATGAAACACTGTTAAAGTTAGTAAAACAAGCATTTACTGAGAAGAAATTTAAATTTCATGAAGTATAAATTATTTTAACATGAATAAGTAAGCTAAATTATTTAAAAACAGTTCATTCCTATTCCCGCCTACACACACAAACACAGAACTGCTGTGCATGATGAATGAATTAAATCGCAAATTTTTAACTAATACTTTTGCCAATTTAGGATAAATGTTTCTGTTTTTAATAATATATAAATAATAAAATAATAATACTTTTGACATTGATAATTAATTTATTTGAAAAAAATAATTTACGATAATATTTTAAAGTGTTTTGTATATAATGGGGTTTTAAAATTCTTTTTTTATATCCCAAGTGATTTGAAACATTTATAATTCCTTTTCTTTTCTTTAGTTCCTGAAATTTTCTGCATAAGTTTTTGAAGAAAGATTCTTTAAATAGCCACTATCCGTTAGAAATTGATTTTTTCCTTCATTTTTCATAGTTAATTTTTCCTAAAATCTTTTGAAATAATTCATATATTCGTAAAATTTGCTTTAAGTTAAGAAATTGAATTAAAAGATTAAAATTAGTAGTTTAATTTTGGATTAATAATTAATTGCTACTAGCTTTCAGTTTTCAACTTAATATGTATGTTATAGTTTTAATGTATTCCTTTGAAATTCCACAGTAAACAGATATATCGAATATTTTAGATCATTTTTATGGAATAAACCTTAAAATTTTTTTTTTCATAAAACACAGTAAAAGATTTCATAAACATCCAATTCAATTTGAGCGCAAATTTAGAAATGGTTCCATAGTTTAATAAATAATTTGCTTCAGATTATGATTAATAATCAAAAAATATTGTTATGGATTATTAAAATAGTAATTTGTTTTTAAAAATAATTTCAAAAACTCAAATCCTTGGTGCTTTTTCATAAGCCGGGCGCCATCGAAAAATTGCCGAAGAAATTTACTTGAATTCTTTATTATTTGGCGATTTTTCATTTTAAAATCGCTGTCGGAAATTCGGCTCCAATCTACATTATTTGGCAATTTTTTGCTGGCGCCCGGCTAACGGAAAAGTACCAAAATCTTGAAAGAAATACTGAAAGAATGGATATTCTAAAAGAAAAAAATTAGGTTTTCATTCGTGGTCATAACTTGTAAACCGAAGATATTTGAAATATAACAAACACAGAATGAAATTTAGTAATAGAAATGATGATTCCAATCTTCAGATTAATAAAACTAGAAAATAGTTTCTGTTTTTATAATTAAAAAACACAGATGTAAAAAATATCTTTAACAACTTTTTCTATAGAAAAATAATTCAAACATATATTATTGGCTTATATTATAATGCATAATCTGTAACATAAATCAATTCTACGTAAATATTTCAACATTTAATTACTGTTATTTTTTTCAAATAGTTTTTGAACAGCATCATAATGATTTAATTTGTTATTTATTACAGCACTATTTAAAAAAATTAGTTGAAAGATTATTAAACCAGTTATCAAGATTAAATAAAAAAAATATACCCTATTTTTTCGATTTTTTTAAATATGTTCGATAACAGCAAACAATAAACAACTTATTAATAAACTTTACTAGTAAAACTCTAAATAGAAAATAATTCTTTGGTTAGTTGTCAACAGCAAAATACTTTATTATGCAAAATAGATTGATTGTAACTGATACAAAAGCGTTTTGAATTTGAATTAGTAAAAGTTCTTCGAGATCAAATTGAATATGCATTTTCCATTTCATTCTTTATAAAGACGTGAAACGAGAAGTGCATAAATTTAAGGGAGGAAAATGGCAATCTGATGAATATTGTCGATAAGTATCGCGTTGGTCTTTTTCTGCTTACCAGGTTTCTTCAGATGTCGGAAACAAGGTGGAAATATATTATACTCTTCCCCTGAGCGGTTTCCACCAGTGGAAAATTGATCATTCAGTTAAAATGAATAATGATAAGGGAAAAAGTCGGCTCTGTTGATGATGAAGATTTCCGTGTTATCATTCGGATATTTCGATAGCTGATAACATTTCTCAGCAGATATGAAATGACAAAAAGTTAATACTGTTGGGCTTGAGAGTTAAAAAAGAAAAATATTTCGAATCTTAAAAATATGAGAAAACTAACTGTGAAATAAAGAAATTCTAACAATGAAATAGTTAAGAATCTATTTTTAGAATATTACAATCTGGCATTAAGAATTGTTTATTATAATATACGAGTTACAAATAGCCTCTAGCTTTTCGCATAACAGATTAATAAGATTAATTTAGTTATGTCATCCAGTATTGATGAAAGAAATATTATTACAGGAAAAGATGTTTTTATTTCTAATTATTTTTGTACTATAAATACAGAGAAATCCGATTTGATTTCTATGTTTAAATATGAATATAGTATTAACTAAATTTTCGCGGAAGATCATCGGCTGCTGACGAAGATTTTTCGTGTTATCACCCGGATATATTGGTATCTGATAATATTGCTCAACAAATGTGGACGATAAAAAGTATATGCTATTTATTTTGATTATAAAGAAAATTGAACAACTCTCATAAATATAACTAAATCAACATGAAAATGGGATAATTTTAACCCTTCTTTGCATGACTTTTTTCTTTTTTGTAAAATAAATAATAGAGATATAATTCATGCCCTAAATTAAAATAATTTTTTAAAAAAAACGATACAAATATATAAAATACAGTGCCAAATAAATAAAATATGTGATAATATAAATATATAATAGAAAATAATTAAAAAACAATATGATGGAAATATGTATCATCATGCAAATTTACATATTAAGATCTTCAATACTCCTCTCTTCTAAATTTCTCCAGTAAATATCGCTTTTATTAGAAATAAAATCGCTGATTAATTATTAAAAAAATCAAGAAATCGCACGTTTCTTCAAACAGCAATAAACAACGAAATGGCAAGTTCAAAACCACTGTAATGATTGTGACAATTGATTTCTTTTGACTATTATGTTCCTTATTCCGCAATAGTCGAAAGAAAAGCTGCTAGCAACAACCAATTTATAGTACGACTATTTTGACTACGGTTATTTGTTCAATAAATGTTATGATGGAAATTTCCATCGTCATGAAAAGAAGTGTTAAAGGTTATTTTTTTTAAAAAAATAGCCATTATTTTTAAATTGATTTATCACATTCAGAAATATTTATACTACTACAAAGGTAAAAATATGTTATGCCCGTAGACGAAACACAGGTGATCATTTCGATGTTGAATTTCCTTCTTTTGGGCATAATGAGATTTGAACCATCGTTTAAAATCAAACGTAAACAAAGAAAAGCAAACCATACACATACTACAGCTATTTGCACCTGCGTAGTTTGAAGTTTTCGAACATGCACGGATGAATTAAAATCGCTATTATAAAACTCCCCTTTTTATTTTGATATAATTTGAATGTACTAAAACCTTCCCTAAAAATGATCTACTAAATAGTATAAATAACCCCAATATCCGTTTACTATTTCTCGAGTTTTTATAGTTCCAACATACAGAAGCTTTCAGGAGATTTCAGTTTGTACTATGTATGGGTACCAATACTTGAAATAAGAAGTATCAAATAAATAACAAATATACCATAAGTGAAATAAAAAAAAATTCTTTATGCTTTAGAATCAGTAAAAATGTATTGTAGTCTTAAATTTTATATAGTTCTCTTTGTCTTGTCATTCATGTTTAGTAAAATGATTTTGATACACTGACGCTTCAAAAAGAGAAAGAAAACAATTTCATATTTCCATGAGTGAAATTAACCAGATTTCAAATTTCACTTTTTTTATTATTGGGAAGCGATCATCATAAAGCTATAAGGTCATTATGCTGTAATTTTTCCAAGATACTCATTAAATGTTTTATTAAAGGAAATAATTTCATTTTGAATGAAATATTTTTAACTATAGATTTTTTTTTCATTCTAATAAAGTAATTTTTCAATTATTACATAGGTTTGTCTTGTTTTCCTTCAAAAAACAACATTTATATCCAGAACTTACGCAAATAAAAGTTGGGTTTAATGGACAAAATCAATTTCTTTTGAAAAAAGCCTTTACTGAACTTCTTAGAAATAAGAATTATAAAAATCGTTTGAATTCAATAATATGTAATGGACTCCAAAAAAGAACATTACAGATGAAGAAAAAATCCTACATTCTAATTTGTATCCGTATCCTTAAATATCCTTAAAATTAATAGAATTCTAAGATTAGCAAAGAGCTCCAATAATTCACTATTGAATATACCAGAGGAAATTATAGGATCCTCCAATTTGCCAAAGTTTGAAATTAAATTACTCCAAAGATTTCCAGTAATTACTTCCTCTGTTGAACCCGGTAGCGAAATGCCAGATTTTGATCAACGAGGGATATAGGTCAATCAATGGGAAGTTTAAACGATCGATGTTCTGACCCGAGGCATGAGGGATCTCCCCCCTACCGACACTCCCTACATAATTTCAAACTTTGGAAATTTTTCTGAGAAACATTCTTTCACAAGTTCATTCATCACTTCGAATGCACTTCGCCGCCCCCATCCCTCTTTTAAATGATGAAAGAGTGAGGTTAAGTGTGGAGAGAGAGTATTGATGAATACCAAGTATTTCAAAACGAAATTCATGATTATTCGTTAAAATTTAATTTTCTTAACAATAATACAACTGTAGGGTATTTAATAACTTGTTAACGTTTACTTAATAAATCTGCGAGTGACAAATTTTCTACTTATCTTAAATCTAAAATTGTGTCTCAATTTCTTTTTTTTTTCTGACACATACAAAAAAAAAGAATATCAGAAAAATCGATTGCAAGGTTTTGATTTTTTAACACTTTTGATTTCGACCTCTCACTAAGCAACCACTTTGGGAATTTTGATTATTTGGCTGTTTTCGTCTATTTGTTTCATCTATTTATGAAGGCAGCAAATAAAAATAAAACAAGTTAAGCGCATGGATTTTGATGTTATATTTTAATTTAAATATTGTTGATTTCATTCAAATTCTGAATCACATTCTTTATTTGAATATCTACTTGTCTGTATTTCTGCATGATTTATATGTCAATGATATTTCATTCCCGGTTATCCAAAATATGCAAAAAGAAACTGATAAACTCGGCTGCAAATTTTCATCTAATTTACCATTTTGTTATCGACTTCTTACGAATCAATCACGCTGGGAATTTTGATTGTATTTCTTTCAATCATATCGTTTGTATATACAATGAAGTGACAAAAGTCATGGGATAGCAATATATAGATGGCAGTAGTATCGCAGCGAAAAAGTATAAATGCGCAGTTCGTTTTCTATATCTTTAATTTGTGTTCAAGTTATTCATGTGAACAGGCTTTTCGTGATTTATGGCGGCACGACGAGAATTAACAGACTTTGAACGTGGAATGTTAGTTGGAGCTAGACGCATGGGTCATTTCATTGCGGATATCGTTAGTGAATTCAACATTCCAAGATCCACAGTATCAAGAGTGTGCCGAGAGTATGAAATTTCAGGCATCCCGTCCAATCATGGACAGCGCAGTGGGCGACCACCTGCATTGAACGACCGAGACCGCCGACGTCTGTGTAGAATGGTCAATGTTAATAGACACGCAACACTTCGTCAAATAACTGCAGGAATCAATGTGGGACGTACGAGGGACGTGTCCGATAGGATTATGAAGCGAGATTTGTCTTCCTTGGGCTATGGCAGCAGAAGACCGACTCGAGTAACATTACTGACAGCACGACATCGCCTGCAGTGACTCTCCTGGGCTCGTGAGCATATCGACTGGTCCCTTAGACCAGTGGAAAACCGTGGCGTGGTCAGATGACTCACTATTTCAATTGTTACGAACTGATGGTAGAGTTCGAGTGTGGCGCAGACCCCAAGAAGCCATGGACCCAAACTGTCAGCAAGGCACTGTTCAAGCTGGTGGTCATTGACCGATCATTGACTGGAAATGGTTATGTTCAGCTGCTGGCAGATCATTTACAGCCAGTCATGGACTTCACGTACCCACACAACGATGGGATTTTTACGGATGACAATGCGCCATGTCACCGGGCCAGAGCTGTTCGCGATTGGTTTGAAGAACATTCCGGACAATTCCAGCGCATGATCTGGTCACCTAGATCGCCCATCGAGCATTTATGGGACATCATCGAAAGGTCCGTTCGTGCCCGAACTCCTGCACTATCCACACTTTCACAATTATGGACGTCTATACAGACAGCATGGCTCAATATTCCTGCAGAAGACTTCGAACGACTTGTGGACTCCATGACACGTCGAGTTGTTGTACTTCGCCGAGAAAAAGGAGGACCGACACGATATTAACAGTCATCCCATGACTTTTGTCACTTCAGTGTATAAACAATAATTAAAAACATAATAATATAGGTATATGAATTTTGATAAACTAATATTTAAAATATTAATGAATTAATTCAAATATTAATATATAAGGACATGAGAAATATTAGTGAATTCAATCAAATTTCGGAAGATATTCTTAAACTAAAGAACTGTTTGTCTATTGATCTGTTTGCATAATTTGAAAGGGAATGATTTTGCTCTATCAATCATCAGAAAATTGTCGAAAAAAACTGAAATATCTAAATATTTAAATGCAGAGTTTTAACTAATCTGCAATTTCTGATTTTGACCTCTCACAAGAAGTCATTTTGAGAGTTTTGACATTTTTTTCTCTAAATCGTTTCCTCTATTTACTGATGCAGTGAATTAAAAACATAACAAGCTAGACTTATGAACTTCGATATACAATCATACGAAAAATATTTAATATCAATCAAATTTCGGCCATTATTCTTCAAATTCAACTTCATCTGTGTACTTGTCTGAATATATTGTTATGAATTTTGGGTAATTAAATGCAAATTGAGTGTAATTTTTTAAAAATATTTGTATATAATTTTATTATATATATATATATATTTTTGTAAAGGAATAATGCATCAGCAAAAATTGATTGTTCTAGGAGGATTCCCAGCTGAAGATTCTATATTTGATTACTTTGAGGATGTAAGTGTGCTGTTTACATAATTAGGTTTACATAATGACTCTTACCTGGGGCGAAAACACTGTTTCCTCATTTGCCTCGCCTACTTTAGTGGGATACTATATAAGGCGCAGAACGGGAGGAGAAAAAGAGAGTTACCTGAGATAGTTGGGTTGAAAGAAAATTTTTTGGCGTGCTTTTTAACATGAGCGTTTCTGTTATACGTCATTATTGGATTGAATAGTATTAATTCGTTGTGTATTTTCAGTTTGTGATGTGTGTATTGATGTGTTGTAGACTATAAAGTCTGCATTTTATCTACCTCTTCGTATCGTTCATAAGAGAAGTTTCGAAACAATATATTTTGCAAGAAAATAATTTCTCTCATCTCTGTTATCGAAAATATATAAAAAGAATGCTCAAATATCGAAAACTCTTACTCTGTATCTTTTACTATTTTACACTTTTTGTTTTTGTTCTCTGACCAAGCAACCAATGTGGGCATTTTCATCGGTTATTTCGCAGTCCTTTTGTCTGTTTACGATGACATTAAATTAAAAACACAACAATATAGATTTATAAAATTTGATGTACATTCATAAAACAAAGATTGTTGATTACAATCAAATTTTGGATAATATTCTTTGGACGGTATTTGAGTGTTTGTAGGAATATAATCTTGTTAATGGAATCCTTAGATACAAATAATTTCTCCCAAATTTTTAGAATAAGAAATATGAATCAAAAGCATTCATAATTCTTCCAACAAATTTGTTATCTGACCATATCGATACATATGTGTTGCTGTTTGTTTTTCTTTATGGCACTTGCCATGGACAAGGTCGTTGAGGTAGTCATCGATTTAAGACTAATCAGCGTCTCTTGTAATAGCGCCCACTAAAGCCCAGAGTATCACTTTTGCCACTCACGTATCACGTTCGCTTGCAAATTTTGTAAAAAGGAAAATTTCTAACACTTTATTATATATATTTTATATGTTATTAAGAAATTTTAAATTCATTATTAATAAAATTAAAATTAAATCAGCAATCAGCAATATTTCAGCAAACCAACGAGGTTTCAAAATGTGTAATTCTATACCTTTAAAATTCTACTCTATAATTTGATAAACATGATTTCAATTTATCTCCATATTAGAATAAAATTTCACAATTTTCACTCTCAAGAATAAAACAAATGCTTTCATTTATAATTGCGAGAATATAACTTTCTTGGAAAAATAATGAAATAAAATATTTTATGTTTATTAATACATTTATAAAAGATTATTAATATCGTCTAACACTTTAAAATTACAGAAGATCAACGCGATCTGAAAATATATACGTTCATAATTATAAAATTCTAATCTGTTATTTTGTAAATGCGATTTCAGTATCTCTTCATATCAATATGAAATCACTCTTTTTTTTCTCTCAAGAATAAAACTAAAACTTCAATTTATAATTGTGGAAATATAACTGTTTTCAAAAATTACGAAATAGAGTATTTTATGTTTTCATACCTTTATATTTAAATTAATAATCAATAAAAATATAAATGTAAATCCTTTAAAACTGCATAAGATCAACAACATCACAAAATATATATTTTCTACTCTGCTATTTTGTAAAAGCTATTCCAATTTCTCTTCATATCAATATGAAATAACTCTTTTTTTTCCCTCTTAAGAATAAAACTAAAACTTTCAATTATAATTGTGGCAATGCAAATGTCTTGATAAAATTATAAAAAAAGAATATTTTAATATTTTATGCTTTGTAATACGTTTATATTTGATTTAATATTCAATAAATACTATATGTGAATCCTTTAAAATTACATAAGATAAACGACATCCCAATATATATTTTTTCTACTCTGTTATTTTGTAAATGCGATTCCAATTTCTCTTCATATCAATATGAAACGTCTCTCATTTTTTTTCTTCCGAGAATAAAAACTAAAACTTTCAACTCCTGACAGAGTGGGCTCTATTTGCTGCCAGCTTGAAAAGCGATGAGCAGAAGTATGTTGAAATCCTAGATCAAAAGAATAAAAATAAAAAAAATAAAAAATCCAAGAAAAACAATAAAATAAATTCTCAGACCTTGTCTCCACTCTGAGTCTGTTTTATCCCCCACCATTCTGATCAGGACAGTAGGTCCATATTTACTTACTTCTGGAAAAAGCTTTTCAAGTCAGAAAGGGAGAATTTGGCTTATCTTTATTTTGAAACGAGGAGTGGAAGGTTATCATCTAGGGAACATATGTCCTAGTATTTTGCCAACTCGAAATGCTTTATTTCTCAACGCTGCACCAGTGCTTTGTTCTGAAAAATATATTTATGGGAACTTGAAATAAGAGCTGTGTCTGGATGAAAAATCTGCCTTTTCAGCTACATTTCAGATGTGTTGTTACATTTGCGAAGTTGGTGTAAATCTTATGCAGACATAAAAGTGTTTTTCACTGAGTCACTACAGGTGGCAACAGCTGTTTACATAAATATATGTTAAGTCATTCTTTTTTATACAACGATAAAACATCGTAAGTACTTTGTTTACAATTTTATATTCTTACTAAGTCTAATAATTTAGATATATGTTTACATAGTTCGTAATTATATATATATATATATATATATATATATATATATATATATATAT
>JAOUZG010021905.1:592135-614358 GCA_026289955.1 Argiope argentata
CAGAAAATAATAAATTCCCTGATAGATCTTTATTGGAATAATTAATAGATATACAAATTAAGACTTTGGATATACTTAACCGATTAATACATACCGAGTACTGAAAGAAAAACTCACAGTCTCGAGTATCCAAACGAAAGACAAGTGACTTTTGGTAAATTGGAACTTCAAAAAAAAAAGAATCTCTGTCATTAATTAATTTTGAAATTTATTTATGAAATATTTCATTCAATACCACAGAATATTTTTAAATAACATTTTTAATAAATTAGATAAATTGTCATAAATGTTCAAAGAAAATAATAGATTTGCTGAATTATCATTAATGGCATAATTAATAAAAATCAAAACTAGATCTTTTGATATTCCAACCCAAGTCAATCTATATCAAAAACTGAAGGAGAAAGTCTCAGTCTAGAGCATTTAAACGAAAGACAAATGACTTATGATAAATAGAAACTTTAAGAAAGAAAACACTGTTATTATTTAATTTTGAAATATATTTTTGAAATCTTTCAATTAATACTACAGTAAAGTTTTAAATAAAGATATTTTATAAATTAGAGAAATAGCCATAAATGTTCACTGAAAATAATAAATTCCCTGATGGAGCATTAATTGAATATTTAATAAAAATCAAAATTAAAACTTTTGATGTACGGGGCGTGCGCCAGTGTTAAAGTAAAAAGTCGCAGTCTGAAGCACTTAAATAAAAGAAAAATGTGACTAAATTAAGCAGTTTTTCTCTTATGTATCCTTAGAAATATTTCTATGTTCTTTGGTTTACTTTTGTGTGACAAATTAATTGTCCTATCACAACTTCATTAACAGTCTTTTTAACTTTACTGTTGGTGAATTTACCTAAATTTCCCGTTTCACTCAAGCTGCCTGGGGCTGAGACATTTAAGAATAATTATGATGTATAATGTAGCATTAATTCAATAACACAGGAGCTACAAAATATAATTAAGCCGGCACACAGCCTCGTGGCTTCCGTCGCAATTAGATTCTGTTACCTTCTGGTGTACGAGGACATTTTAGTTTTGTCCTTTATTTCATGCAATTATAATGCAATTCAGCCCACGCTCCAGAATATTACTACCTACGAAACCGAGAATATTATCAATTCTCTCTTTTTTCTTCTTTTTTTTCCACCCCTATCACGCTATGCATGTAATAGATATGCAGCTGTGCCGGTAATTGCGGAGAATTCTGAGAATATGACTTGTCCAATGTATGGATGCCATTTTTTTCTTGTAGCCGTAGGCATTTATACTAGAAAGTTATCGTACTAATTAACCGGATGGTATGTGGTGGCCATAGATCTTTTTTTCTGTCAGAAAAATGATTAGTTAAACGCAAATTAGAGATAAATAGATCATGTTTTGTAAAATAACATTTTAATCAAGAAAAATAGTTGTGAGAAAAAAAAAGAACGTAAGCTAACATTTTTAACAACTTGTTTCAGTTTTTACAGACATGCATGACGTATACTTCTTGTTTGTGAAATTTTTACTTTATGTTGGGCCATGATAAATAAATAAAGTATTCTCTTTAAAAAATTTCATAGAAATACAAGTTAATATTTTCCTAATATCAGACTGGAATTCTTTAGGTTGCTTTTGATAGTGTAACAAAGAAAAGAACTATTCTATTAATTATATTTACAATCAGAAATTTCCGACTAAGCATCAAATAAAATAAAATAAGACAAAATAAGAAAGTATGTTTTAAAAACCAACTTAACTAATTATTTAGATTAGTTTTATTAAAAACTTTAATGCAGAGATTTTCAGGTTTTATGAAAAAGTATTTCATTTTTAATCCTGGTTCCATAATCCTGAAAACGTTTATTTAAGAAGGCTTTTAGGAACCTCTTAATTTAACTTCATACTAATAGTTTAAAATTCTGAATGTTTTGTAAAAAAACAATTTTATAAATCGCTAAAATTACGTTTTCTTATTAGAAAGATCATAAAATTAATTTGTTTATTTCTTAAACGGAATTTACTTCAAAATTTCTATTTTTTTATTGTGAAGAATTTTCTGTATAATTAATATTTAATTTTACAACATTGTGTGAACGTGTTAATTTTACAGAGTATTTAAAACATTACAAATTATTATTTACCGTTAATTGTAAATTGATAATTTATTCTAAAAAATTTCTATTAAATGTCGAGTAATAATGATAATTACTCGAAGATTTGTAGTCATATTTTGAGAAGATAATATATCTAAAGCATTTTTTAGGAAGTCTAATATTTTTCTTGCATTGCAGAAGTTTAATTTTAAACCAATAATTACATATGGATAAATTATATAATCAATTACAAAAGAATGATTAAACTAATACTCCAAAAAATGTTTAATTTATTTTATATATATTTTTGAAAATATAAGGGATATTATGAAAACTTTTGCTAATATGATAACATGTGATTATATTGTTATTTAAATTACCCCGTTTCTGATTTCAGCTAGAAAAATAATTTTCAAAATTCGAAAACGCATTTAATAGTTCATTAAATTAGATTGAAAATAATAAATAATGTTTTTAAATGTGTGTATCCCTTGGGTTTTAAAAATAAAAGTATTTAATTGTAAAACAACTCAAATAATATGAAAATGTATGAAAGTCTTTTACCATATATTAAATAAAAAAAATAAAAAAATAAGCAGACTCTAAGAAAAATGTTTACAGAAAAACATTCATTAAATATTTTTTTTCCAAGACTTTGAACATAGTGAAGTCAATTTCAATTGCAACCATATTAACATTTGATTTATTTAATGAGAATTATGAAGAAAAAATTGAAAGAATAAATTATTTTCAGTTATTTACGCAGCATAAAAAGAGTTAAAAAATAATCGTTTGCTATGAAATAAATTCAGATTTAAAAAAAATACACTATTAAAAACAATTTTTTTTGCTTTCAACTGTATATTTTAATCATAGTATTGGAAATAAAAATAATTGATATACATGGCATGATTTTTTGTGTTTGAGATATCAAAATTTAAGCGAAAATATACAATATTTTTAAATGCTACTTTCAGATTCAGTTTATAATTTCTTAATATAATTATATATAATAAAATGATAAAAGATTAATAATCATTTATATTAAAAATATATATGCATCTTGCCATAATAATTTGAACTTATATAATTAAATAAATAAGCAAGTTATTAGGAATAACAAGTAATATCAAAATAAAGTCAATTCCTACTTAGGTCATCAAAGAAAATTTTTATTTTAATTTTGCTTTATTAAATAATCATAAATAATATAAATATGCATATATATAAAACAATAACAATATCAAGTGGAAAAATAGAAAGCAGAATTAATTTCTCGTTCTTTACAAGTGGCTCAAAGTGGCCAACAATTGATGACAAAGATTTGAAAGAGGAAAATGAGAATTAAACTTAAAACTTAAATTTTTTTTAATAATATAATTCTTCTGCAATAATTCTTCATTTTATGCAATAAGTCACAACTCGCTCTCAAAAATCATTTGGAAAAAATGTATACATAAAACAAAAATTTATTAGAAAATCATTGATTTTCGTATGAATAGAAAACACATTCTTCACTTTCATGTAAAAAAATCTGAAGTCCTTGCATTTTACCGATTGTGCTACTGCATGTTGTTTTTAATTTTCGTTTCAAATTACCAAAACTCTATTTAAAGTATTAAAAATAAATTAAATTTAATTATGAATTTATATCTGAAAAGACTGTATTAACAACAAGACCAATAAAATATAAATTTAAAAATATGTGTTTGAACTTGAGTAGGTGAGTAAAAATTTTATTAACGATTGAAAATTTGAACATGATATATATGGGGAAAGTATGAACTAATATTACGAATTGAAAAATCGTATTTGTCTGTAAAATAATGGAAATAATAAATTCATTTGCTTTAAAGTTTTGTCATTTTTTCAATTTTTGAAATATTAATAAGTAAAAACAATCAAGCTAAGAAAGTAAAAATATATATATTATTCAAAAAGAAAAATAATAAGTAGAAATATATTATATGTTGTTAATCATTTTCTCTGTTTCTCTTTTTCGTGTGCATTACAGTTCCCTTTTATATCATTATAATTATCAATTAAAAAATTTTTACGGTTATATCTACAATGAAAAAATATATAAAAGAATGTGCAATTATATGAAATAATTTGGCTAAGTAAGTGAAATATTACAAGAAGGGTAATAAAATATTCTTTAAAAAGTTTTTTTGGAACTTGGTCTTTTTTAAATGTAATTATTTTATAAAGCACCACTAATAAAATTAATTTAAATTTGTAAAATAAATAAAATAATCTAGATAAAAATTGAAACATTCCTATCAAAAAAGAAAATTTTAACTTGCATTATTTATAATTTGAAAACACATAAAATTATTTTCTGTGTTTAGTATAATTTTTAAAAATGAAGAAACAAGTTATTTTAAATTATATACACTATGTATACTTTTATCAAATTTTCCAATTGTATGAAAAAATATCAAAATAACTATTATTAAAAAATATTTTAAAAAATAAAAATTAATTTTTTGCAACAACTTTCCTATATTTAGTTGTGTCGGGTTTCAATTTTTATTTTACTAATAACAATAATCTTTCAAACTAAAAATATAAAAAGAAGTGTTTGAGCTGAAATACAACCTTTCTAATATGACTTACTCACACAACTGTTATTTTTTATAGATAAACGTGTGAAATTGTAGATATTTTTATGAGTGGGTTTTTCTGTCCCAATTATAGGTTAAATATTCTGACGAGTAATTTTCCGAACAAGAATAAGCGTGCCAACAAAACATATATATCCGTATCATATCCCCCTATAAATTTCAAATGAGTTTTGTTCGCACCAAAGTACTTTTGTTTCAGAATTAGATAGGGGAGCATTTTATGATTTTTCCGATAATAATAATTTTTTGTTCCTGCCAAAGTCTCCTAATATCATTTTACACTTTCCAGACAAGTAGTTTTTCGTATAATTGTGTCCTGAATATGACTAGAAAATATTATTGAATTTCTGATATATATATGCAATACTTTTTGACGAATTTACACCATGCCTTTCATGCACATACTTAATAAATAACGATATTTTTTTATGGAAATGAAGCAGGGATAAGAACAAGTGTCTACCGAATGCGAAATTCGCGTGTTGTTTCCAGATTGAAGTATTGTAAATCAATGCGTAACTGAGATTTTGCAAATCAATCTTCATTACCTATGCGGCCTTTCATTAGGGCACAGTAAACTTAAGTTCCCTAATTTATTAATATATTTTATCTATTGTTAAGGTTATAGTTTCCGCCTTTATTTTGTGGTCCTTTTCTAATACGCGATGAATATATTTTCTCATTTTACTCTAAAAGGTTTATGCTTTATGAATATAGATGCAAGCATAATTTTGTTGTAAAAAATAAGCGAACAAACCGTTCTTTCTTCTAACTTTTATGAATAAAGGAAAAGACATTTAAATATTTATTATACTTTAAATGGTTCGTAAAATTACTTTTGAAAATGAAAAAGTACTAAAAATATCATTAAAGGAATTCCACTGCTGTATTATACTAAGAGTTACATAATTAGAAGGTCAGAACGATTTCTCCAACCCGCCTGAAACCATACGGATTTAAACCATAAGAATGAAAGACCAGAAAATAACAACAGCAACACTTCCAGCTACTGTGGTTGCCGCCATTGGAGTCCATCGACCATAGTACAACCCTTACCGTAAGAAGTACGTCCCGTTATAGCTGGGGAGATCCTACCCCCACCTATCAGTGAACACACCAGGGTGGCGAGATCCAACCACCATTCCAGAATCATCCCATCATCATTTTGAGGTGCTCCCCGGGTTATTTTCTTATTTGTAAAGTAAAATTTTAATTTATAATTGAAACATAAGATTGAAACGCAATTAAAGCTTTCTCAAGATACATAAATAGCCAACTATATATACAAACATGATAAAAGTTAAATATTTACAAAGTATTTATATACCAGCTATATACACTATATATACAACATAAAAATGTTGTATATACAAACTTAAAATTGATATATATATACAAACAGGAAAAAAGTTAAATATTTACAAACTGTTTATATACAAGCTATATACACTATATATACAAACACAACATTGCTGTATATACAAACTTAAAATTGTTATATATACAAGCATGAAAAAAGTTAAATATTCACAAAGTGTTTATATACAAGCTATATACAATATATATACAAACAAAAAATTGTTGTATATACAAACTTAAAAATGCTATATATACAAACATACATAATAAAAGTTAAATATTTACAAAGTGTTTATATACAAACTATATATACTATATATACAAGCATAAAATTGTATACAAACAAGAAATTGCTGTATATACAAACATGAAAAAAGTTAAATATGTCGAGCATGAAACGCTTTTCTATTAATGAAGAGCAGAGTGTTGAGAAATTGGTTACTAGCTCTGGAATCATCCACGTCATCTGGTTCAAAATAATAAGGTTCATCATAAATTAACCTTTATTTTGCTTTATAACTTGACGCTTATATTCTTAGGATAATTTTGAATGATGTTGGGTTGAATTGGTGATTTATATTATCGAATTTATAAGCTCAATAGCTCTTAATTTATTAGCTGTAAGCTCAATTTAGAATGTCCTCACATAATCATAAAAGGGAGCTTTATTAATACAATGTAATTCAAAGTTGAATGAAAACATTTTTAAAAAATTCGATGTTTAAATAAGAAAAATGGAAACTTGAAATAATAGCAGCCATCTATAAAACAAAAAGTAAATACTTATCAAATTAGTCCCCAGTTGCCATTTAAGAGTTTTCCGTGTCTTTTGACTCAGGTTTAAAGGGTCGAGAACTCTTTTAAGGGTACAATGGACGTTTAAACCAATTACTTAATTTTTAAGATATTTATTTTTGAGATATTGTTTTGAAATGTTCATGGTAATTTCATTTTATCAATCTAATGCAACAAAAAAATTTCAGCAAAATTCATTGATCACTTATTGATTTTGTTGGTAAAAAATTGAAAAAAAAGTGAAAATACTGTAAAATTTCAAAATTTTCAATCCGCATTAAAATATATTATAAATGAAATATTACAATTTTTTCAGATACATTTTTTAATTCTACAAAATAATTTGTATGCTTAAATTAATTGAAAATATGATTTTTCCTTTAAAATTAGGTGTTATTGATTTTTTTTTAAAAATTTTAGAAAAATCAATGCTGTAATATTATTTGAGATTTTCAATGAAAAAATATAAACCACATAATTCATCCATAAATGCAAAATTATATTATTATATGTACATTCAGCTTTAGAGAGAAGTTTCAGAGTTCTAACTAAAAATAGAATGCGCATGCAGTATTTGAAAATTTGAATATAATCATAAATTTTTTATTTTGAGAAAAAGCTAAAAATACATTTAAATGATTCCTACAGACCAGAAACATAATTGAAGCAACTTAAATTTGTTAAATATTCATTTTTATTAAAATATTTGTCTATTTTATGAAATATAGACATCCATAGATTTATAATATTTTTGTAAGAATTCACAAAGCATATAAAGGAAATACTTCTGTGAAGCAATATCACAAATTATATTTATTCAAAATTAATTAAAATTATTGTTTTTATTGATATTAATTTTTTTACAAATTATATAAAAACATTAAATTTTATTTCTTTGCATTTACTATTCAAAAAGATGTACCAAATTTGGTACATATATGACAGACGACGTCTATATAGTAAATTTCATCATTTAGGACAAACTTCGTATTGAATGTCAGCTTATAAAATAATCTTTTAATATAAGAGGAAACCCTTTTACTCTATCTACAGGATAATATGAATTCATTTCTCATCTACTTTTATTTGATTAATTTTGTTTCGATTTTTCCCAATTTTTAGAACTTTGAAATCCATATCCACTTTTAAACACAGAAATCATTTTGACAGGCGATATTTGAATTTGAGTGGGATTATGAGAGTTATAGAAAAAGATAATCTTATTTTTTTAAAGGACAATATATGTCTATATAATCCTCAAAATATCCTCTAATCTCACTTTCAGTTATTAAAACACGCAATAAATCATTTTACTCTACAGTTTACGATGAAGCAGACGATAACACCTTATTTTTCATTTTAGATTTCATTCTTTTCTTTTTTTATTGTTTGAAGATAAAAAAAAGAAAGTTCTTCCTTACACCTCCCTGAACTCAATTCCAAATCCAGATCCCGGAAGTGGAGCTCGGAAAAGAACAGAAGTGATTGCAAGTCCTTCGAATGAGAAGGGCTTTTATTTTAAAGGCAGTTGATGGAATTTAATCTCCAGAAGAAAAATTTTCAAAGCTCTCCGTCGTCCTTTTTCTCTGTGAGAAAAGAACGGCCTGCTCTCGAAATATTAAGGCCTTCTTTTTTTCCCTTTTTTCTGTCGGCTACTTTCTCCTGGTGAAAAATGCGTGAAGAAAATTTAACTCGGTTCTCTTCTCTTGGCCGTAATGCACTGGTTTACTGGAAATTGTAGTTGTGTGAACTTGAGACAGCACCCTTTTGTGAGAATGGAACGGATTTTTAGTTTTTTAAAAAATAAAGGTATTATTTTTTTAAAGAAAGTGTTAACTAGTTTCCAGTTTTTGGAAAGAAGTTTAGTTAATCATATATATGTGTTATAATAGTTTCTCTTAACAATATTAGAGTTTCAGCTAAAATAAATTAGATGCATTATTCTATAATTATAATAAAGCTCAACATGTGTAAATATGTGGGTGTTGGTCATCTATAGAACAGACCGTTCAACTTACAGCTACCAAATTCGGTACATGCATACCTTGAAGGTCAGGAATATGCACATTGGAGAAATATGAAAAAATTATAATCTGTATAGCGTTACTCCGATTAGTGTAGAAAATTCACGCTATTTGCACTACCATAACTGGAGTAAAAAATTCACGCGTGCATATTGGGTTCTAATTGTTCACAACTGTATATTCAATGGGTACGAATTGATTCTTATTAATTTGTTTGCTGTTTTGTTTTATTTCAGGTATACACTGTAAAAATGGTTTTTAGATTAGTTGTGTACTTTTGTAATTAAATTGTATTTATCTTAGTTTTAGATTTTTCGTATAAGCTTACATTTTTTACATCGCTTTTTAAGTAGTTTCTCCCCTTGCTAAACTAGGTTAGGCTTAACATGTTTCCGATTGATTACTTCAAATGAATCTGTTTATTTTCTTATTGTTTGATTTGTTTAAATTTAAACTTTTTTAATTAATCGATTTGTTTATGATGAATCTGAGAAAATTTTGTTGAAAATTTCGTAAGATATTAAATAAATTAAGAAAGATATTCTTTATTCCCGCAAAGTTTCAATGCTCAGTGATACTGTTTTAGTACTCATATTTTAAAAAAAATGTTTTGTTTCAGTAAAAAAAGGAAAAAATTGCAGTTTAATCATTTCCATTTGAATTTAAAGAGCAAATTCTACTGGAATTAAAAGAAAATTAGTGAGATAAATATCAGCAAAATTAAATACCATGTCATTTTGACAAAAAAATTATGCAGTAAAATTTGCTTAAAATAATTTTTTAAATAAATTGAAAATAGAAATTCAAAAAGAAATATCTGTAAAAAAAATTAAAAAACAATTGAATTTAACTTTAACAAAAATGCTGCTGTATTTTATAAAACATACTTAAAATATTTTAAAATGAATTAAAGATAGGAAAATTACATGGTAAAAAACTTGTATTGTCAAAAAGGATTTAATTTTTTTTCTTTTTATGTAAAAGCATTCTATGCATATGCTATATTGTTTTTAGAATTAATAGGGAAAATGTAATTAAAAAAAAAATTAACAGGGAACAAGTGATATAAAAATAAATACTTATAGTTCATTAATATAAAAAATATAATCTAATATAGAAAAAATAAATTTATAGACAAAATATTGCAAAAAAATTATATTTAAGTCCATAATATCAAATAAAAGATTAAAATGAAATATGCTAGGCAAATTTCAATGTATCATGTCAGAACAACATTTCTTGAACGGCCAAACACCACGTGCTCGTGCAAGCTAAATTATATTTTTATTCATTTTAATTCTTTCATCGAATGAGTCCCTTTAGTAATGCAAACGATGACACTTTAAAATATATCACATTTCAAATTTATTTTATTTCATCTAATCATGTGCTGAAAATGGCATTTTTCAAGCGTTTATTTGCTGTAGTCATTAACCATTTTTTTTTAATCAGAGCTTTTGTAAATGCAATTATTAAAAGTCGCTTTTTTGAAATGCTGGTGCAGGTAATAAAATTTCAACTTTTCGCCTATGTATTTTTGTTGACGCCTCAAACCTCATTCCGAAAACAACATCATGTTCTGACATGATAAAAAAGGAGCATTTATAAACATAAAGGACATTTTATCTGTGGAACAAGCTAAAATTATTGATCGCTTATATATAAACAAGTCATATTTTTTTTAAAGGCTAATTACTTCTTAAGTCAGCAAAGAATTTTTTTTTATTTTAGTTACTTTTTATTAAATAATTACACTTAATATAAATAATTCATCAAAAAAGATTTTTTTTTCAAGAATTGAACTCGTATTCTTCACTTTAGAGGAAAAAGTACTGAAAACCTCACACTTTACCGATTGAGCTACTGCCTGCTGATTTCAATTTTCCTTACAAACTACTAAAATTCTGTTTAATGAATTATAAATTAATTAAATTTAATTGATGAATCAATATTTTAAAAAAAACTTTATTGACACCAAGTGTCATCCACTCTAAGTCAAAAAAATATATATTTGAAATTGAATGGATGAATAAAAAATATTTTATTAACGACTAGCCGCCTTTGGCGACCAGTCGGTTCGCCAGTATTAATGCTTGCTAAAATTTTCATATGATATTTTATGTAGCTGTGCCTCATAATAGGTTTTTAACCAAAATATTTTTGAACCAAATACATTTTGATAATCACATAATTCATTTATAGTATTATTTAGTATTATTTTTTTCAGATGTTCTGTTCATTGTACTATTCATCTTTCTCTTTCTATCCGTGCAATGATTATCCCGGAATTGATATTTTACTTAAATGGTAAAGGGAAAGGTCTAAAATTCTACGTTTTTATAGAATAATGAGAATCAAATTTTCATAAGTGTAAACACACTAAACAAATAAAGACACAATTGGTTTTCAAGTGATGCGAAAGTTTAAAAACAGCTTGGTAAATGCCTCGCACAGAGGAAATAAGAGTGAAACATACACACCCTTCTTTTCTTTTTTTCTTCTTTTTCTTCACTACTTTTGTTTCTACAAACCCTTTTTACCCTTTGTTATTCTTTTTTTTCTTCCCTGCCCAGATTTTATTTTGAGCAGGCATAGATTAAATATTCATACCGACTAATAATAAAAGTAACTATTTTCTTTCTTTTTTAAACATCCCGTTATCTATAAATGAAAACCAACTGACTTCCGCGTATTTCTTTCTAAACAAATTATAATTTATTACTTCCTGCAATCTAACTCAGTTGGTGTGGGGGAAGGAAATGATGATTTTTGGCGGAAAAGTAAGAAAAGTGTCGTTTTAACCATTTTCCACACATTTTTTGTTCATTTTTTTCTCCATAAGAACCATCCTCGTGTCTTAACGAAAATATAAAAAAAATTAGCCAAATCGGTAGAGCCGTTCTCTAGTTTTGCCCTTAGGAACGCATTTCGAGATCTATTTTTATTAATATAGATTAAAAATTTGAACTAGATATATAAATATATATAGCGAGCGTGTAAACAAATATTAGGAATTAAAAAACACACATAAATTTTGGTTCTGTAATTAAAATATTTTTAAACTCATACCGAAAGGAGCATTATCCCTCTCTAAAATATGCATCTATCAAGTTTAATAATGGTAGGTAAACAAATTCATCCCGCTGGACGCCAACATGCATTCATATTTTTTTATTTGTAGAGATTGAGACAGATATAGAGATGTATTATTGGAAAAACCGTTTAAACCTTTCACTTTTTTTCTTTCTCAAAAGAAATCCAGAGGAAAAGATTTTCAGACATGAAACTGCACCCAATCAACTAATTGATTCCGCGGTCATTATATTAAGCTTCTGAAACGACCTTTCCACAACTGGTATCTGCCCCAAATCGTTCCACCATCAGAATGAACCCGGAGAAAGATATCCAAAGGAAGGGGAAAAAAAGCAGAGAAAAAAAATCCTGAGAATGTGCAGAAGGGAATCCAAAGGAGTGAAAAGCTAAAAAACCAGAAGCAAGAAGAAGAAAAAAAGGGTAGCAAAAATCGCAAGAAATCGAGGACCACTAAGCGTGAATAACGGCAAATGTCCCCAGGTCTCCGAACCAGAAAACGCGATTACTGGGGAGACTGTAGCAATGGATGGGGATATTTCCTGCAGAAGAAGCTTACCATCGCCCCTCGTGATTTCTGCTTGCGAGAGTAAGAGCTTCCGGGATGGGACATTGGCTTAAAATACGAGAGTAATAATATCCATAGAAATGAAGTAATTTTTAAGAGGGAAAAGAGGACCTTCTTTCTGATTAAGAACTGGATTCGTTGAGGATTCTTTTTTCTGTGGGCGTAAAGGCCCAAAAGCATTAGTTTCTTGAATTATTGTTTCTTCCTTCTGATATGTTAGTTGCAATTACTGTTTTCTACTTCGACTATTGCTTTTTCATCATATGAGAACAATATGTCATGGCTTTAAGGTTTTTGAAGCCTCAAGATGCAAATAGTAGTTTTTGAGGCATCAACTTTCGTTTTTAGAGTTATTAAAAAATAATCCAGGCTATCACATTTGGCAAATTATAGCCAAAAATGATCCAAAAATAGAAATTTAATCTGTAATTCAAAAGTTTAAATCAATGGCAACTATGTTACTTTTTTATTATGCCAGAACATGACATTTTTTTGTTAGCAAAAAGCCATTGGCGAAAAATAAAAATTTTGTTATCTGCCCGAGGACCTCAAAAAATCAGCTTTTAATAACTTGTTGTCATTGCTTGAACACGTGATAATATGAAATGAAATATATGGGAAATGGAATATTTTTTAAAATCAATAAATGAGAGACAAATTTTTTTGGATCGTTTGCAATACTAAAGAGACTCATTTAATGAAACCCTTAAAATGAATAAAAATGTAATGTAATAAATATAAATAATGTAATGTAATAAATGTAAATAATTTAATGCAATAAATGTAGATAATAATAAATATAAATGTAAACAACTTGCAAGAGCACGTGGTGCTTGGCCTTTCAAGAAATGTTGTTCTGCCATGATACGTTGAAATACGCATAGCAGATTTCATTTTAATCTTTTTTTCTTGTTTTTTTTACATGTGAGAACATATTCTTGATTTGGTTTTAAAGTTTTTGATGCCACAAAATACGCAGGGAACTAATTGGTAATATATCTCTTTTTATCCAATTTTTTTTTCATTTTTAAGGTCATTGTAATATAATGCAGAAGGTTATCACTTTTGGCGAATTATCACCAAAAAATCATTTAAAAATTGAAAAATAATGTGTAATTCAAACATTTAAGTCAATGGCAACGTTGTTATATATATTTATTTTCTTTGTATCACGTGCAAATGTTTTTATTATGTGAAACACAATATTATATTGGTTTGAGATTTTTGAAGCCATAAAAAGAACGGACAGAAAATTGGGGATTTATCCCTTTTGAGGCATCCATTTCTCTCTTTTAAGGTTATTAGAAAATGGCAAAGACGGTTGTCACATTTGGTGATTTTTTGATGAACAAAAAGTTACTACTTTGCACAAATGTCCGCTGTACACCCGATTCTAGATATATTGCCACATGCGTTTTCTGATAGTCACGTGATTGTTTCAAACCTGTTTAAATTGATTACTAATAAACTAATGAAGACAAATCAAGCCATAAAATAATGATGTCCCTACATTATAAAAGAAATTTTAAGATACCAAAATTATGATTATGATTATTATTTTATTGTTTACAATTGTTTTATTTATATTTGAAAGTAAGTAATTGGAGCTTAACAAGAATGTGAAAATAACTTTACTGGAATGCAATATATTTTAATAAAATTACTTCATAAGATAAAAGGTGAAAGGTCTACCTCATTTTTTACCAAGGCTCAAAATTACGAGGTCCGTATTTTACACAGTCATTCTTTCTGATTAAGAATCGGATTCGTTGTTATTGATTTTTTCAGTGTAAAAGACCCAAAGCTTAATTTCAAAGCAAAAAAAAAAAAAGTGAAGGTCAATAGTTTATTCTTTTAGGAGCATTTGTATTTATAAATATGTAGGTTACAGTTACTTCTTTTTCGTTCCCTGAATTTGAAGAATAAACGAAGAAAAGTAAGAATGAAGATTTCAAGAAAAAGTTAGTTGTAGGATCGGAACAGGAAATGGAAAATATCTTTACTGGAATGCAACGCATTTTGAGGGAGTTATGAGAGAATATGAGAATCCAAGTGTCTGCCTCGTTGTTAGAACAATGTTCAAAATTTAAATGTCCGTCTCTTTCACAGTTATTCTTTCTAATTAAGTGGAAGTGGTGATTTGATTGTAACGTATCGGCTTTGGAATTGGAGAATTTCAATTTCGGGACCCCATTCCACCAACAAACGATCGTGTAAACGGATCTGGTGCTAGTTTAATGAGTTGGGGTGAAGCGTCCTCCCGATGGCGTGATGTAGAAGTGTTTCCAGTTCAGATGCTGTTCTCTTTATCTGACTGAGGTTCAAAATTGCAAGGTCCAACCCAAAATGGCCTTTATTTTTGGGAAAGTGTTTAAGACTAACCATTTATTATTTTTAAAAAAAATAACATTTCCTAATCTATTATTTCTTTTGTTCGATAACTTATGATTCAAAACATGTCAATTTAATTTGCCTATTTCTTCTAATATTTTGTCTGCTGTCTTTTACTTGCTACTGCCTCACTGAAAAGTTTTAAGTTTTCCTATATTTGAGTTTGGATTTGAAAGTTATCAAATGTTACTTCAATAAAGATCTCATACTTAGGATTAATAAATTTTAATTTTGCTTCCCAGTGTTGTATATCTTTTGATAAGAAATATAATTTCATGGATTATTTTAATGGATGCCAAGCCAATGCTCCTTTACCTTAGCGTTTATTTGGCGAATTGCCGAAAAAAACAGAAGTCCCTGAAAGCACTGAAATTTTTGCGATATGACAATTAGGAGAGAAGATACGATATCCTTCAAGAATATTAGAAAAACACATTCAAAAATAGAGTGTTTGAAGGCAGTTGAGTTGAACACAAGCAAGTGACTGACCCAGTTTATGAGCATTTTGTGCTATTATGAATGATTAATACAGGTTTTCAACTGGTTTGCTGTTACGTGTTGTGAATGATGGTTTTTTTTTTGAGTGTGTGCGTCATTTGTATTTGAAATCTGCAAATCAATAATTTCCTGCTAAATAAAATATCTTAATCCGTTATTGAGCTAGCGGGACTCTTTATACCGTACTGCGCATTTTTTTCGCATGACGATGTAAACAACGATTTCATCATGAGGATAAACTTGAGACAATAATCTGCTTTTGCAATTTGTTTTAGTAATAGTATCATCCAATCCCGAAAATGCATAATAACTATTTTTGATTATGGGAAATATCTCTCCCATTCTTTCCATTATCCAGCATCATGGAATTAGATACTTTGATAGTTTTTCTGAAAAGTACTCATTGACAATCAACGTTTAACTGAAATTCATTCTTGTATAGTCTCTTGACTATTTCTGAACGCCAATAACTATCTCCATTTAGATTAATATTATTATCTAAATGGTTCAATATTATTATTCCTTAAATAGTCATTATATTGCTTTAAAACAGGATGATCATATAATTAAACAAAACTATTAGCTAATAAGCCTTTAAGCAACTAGGTATGTTTTGAAATAAGAGCCTGATCAAGATCTTATATATCAGTATAACTTGCCTCCATGTTGGACTCGTGGAAATTTGTGCACTCGTCATAAATCAAATTGCGCAAATCAGCAAATGAAAAGTAGGATTTTATTAAGAAAATCATCCTATGGATATACAGAAAATAATGAAAAATGATTTTTTTATTCCACTAAAAGATACGACAAACAAATAGCAAACACGAAACCCAGTAAGAAACAGCAGCGCTTATAAGAACTAACAAATCAGTAATTAAATAAATCCAATAATACTGCAGCTTCATGTCTCCATCTCTAAATGCAGAGAACTCCATAAAAGAAAATTATTTCAATGACTCCAGTCTTTCGTATTAATATACGTGTACCAATAGGCTGTGACGTCACATAGAATTTTGCAGAAGAAGCTTCCTATCATGGTCAGAAAAAATAATTGGGCTATAAATCTTGAATTTATTTTTGAAGTAAATATAGCAAAATAAGTGGCAAGGTTGGGGGGGGCGCTTAATCTCTAGTTTATGATTAAATCACATTTCAGGTCAGGCGAATTAAAGACTCATAACGCTTTCAGCAGATGTAACTGAAAACAAAGATATGAAATTAAAAATTTATCAAATGTTCTTCCAATTAGAAGTTCTTCCTCTTTGATGTTCTTTTTATAATGTAAAGAATTTCAATCAGTAACTGTCAGAACGGCCGATAGATGACAGCACAATATTTTGATTAAAATTCTGTTTTACATCCCGATGGTGTTACAGATTGAGCGTTGTCGGTGAGAATTGCCGTTAAGCTATGTTGTGTATTGTTGTATTAACAATAAAAAGCATTGAGGCCTAGTGATGATAATATATCTAATGAATTACGATGATGGCCATGGAAGTTGAATAACAAATGCTGTAATGTATACATTTTCTTATTGTTTACATGTTTGCATGTTGTGCGTTTCATCAGACAGTAATTATTATAAATAAACAAATTTAAAAGTCAAATTTGATTTAGTCACTAGGCTAAATTTTGATGACATTGCTATAACATGCTTGATAGTTTTCTATGATGTATATGCCAGTAATAATATTTTAAATATATTTATAAATACGTTTGTGATAATCCATTATCAAATAGAATTTGGACTTTTCCATTTTTTTTCAATCTTTCAACTTTATAAAAAAATTATTTGTGATATGGAATTAGCAGTTGAGCAGTTTGTTTTATGAAACCAATTGGACTTAAATTATGTATTAAGTTTATCGCCATTTCTCCCTTCAAATCTCTTCAAATGTTATCTTTTCCCAACCCATTCTACAATGCATTTATTCTACTTTTTAAATCAACAACGCCTGCCAATGAGCTAGGAACGGAAAGAAAATCCACAAAAATATACAGGACAAAACCTTATCTGTCTTTTTTTTTCTCCCTCATTGCCTGGGAAGAATTGAAGCGAACTTCCATAAATTCCTTATTTATTGTCTCGTTTTAGTCTTGCAGACGATAAAAAAAATAGAATATTCCAGAAAAGATGCTGAAATGTCATTCCTCTGTCGGTAACTTCCTTCCCATCAGAAATGCAGGAAGGGACTGGGCAGAAAAAAAGCCTGCTTATCTGGATGCAAGACGAAAATTGACAGAACCCCCTCATTTACCAAAAGAAGGTTTCCTTTTCCAAACAACAAGGGGGTGCCTTCCACCCTCTTCCTCCTCTGTTCTTCCGCAGAATGTGCTCGAACAAAAGATGCCTCTAACAAAGAGTGTCATTCCATCTCGCTTTGAATGTCGTCCCAGATAAAACCACCCTTGTTACCAGAACAGGTTATCGGGGCCTTTTTAAGTGTTTTATGATGTGTCGTTTGTCACTTTTCTTCAAAATCATCTTTTAATAGCGGATATTGTCTGGCGAACCCCTTTGTCCTTGAAACAACAGACGCTAGTGTTACATGAGGCGCTATTCGGAGATAAATATGTGGTGCTGTTTGCGCGCGACATTAATAGCCACTCTGCGTTGTCCTGATAAATACTTTAAGATAGATGCCGTGATATTTTGAAAGTTTCAAAGGGATTTCCTTTGAAAACAGATAATTAAAATATTTTCAAAAAAAGGTTTAATGTCTCGGAACGAGGTGAACAACATCGAATAGAATATATCTTTTGAATGGCACTTTAAATACACGTTTTAAGTCGTTACAATGTTTTTCTTACGAGGGGATTAGAACATGTAACAGCCGTTCTATTTTTTCACAACTGATAATTAAATTGATGTATTGAAAACCTTTATCATGTAGATAATATGTATGGTTCTGGACAACATGAAGGTATTTTTACTGCCTTGATTTTAATGTGTCAACTTTTGTATAAAGACAACAGCAACAACAAAAATGCTATCAAGTTAGAAGGAGAAAATAAATTTATTTTACCTGAATATTTCTTACCTTAACCCTCTATGGGACAGTGAAACTTTCAGATCACATTTTAATTTATCGAAATTTTACAAAATAACTATAGCTTTTTTTCATGAGATGGCGCATAAATTTTAACTCTATGACGTCGCAAACACAAGCAATACTAGTATTCATGACCATTGCTAGGCTCATCAACCCGAAATGGCAAAATAATTGCTGTACAAGCTGTTGGTAGTAAAAATACGCGAAAACATTTGATCCAATTGAAATTATTTGTGCTTTTGTCAGTGATTACCAAACTATGTTTACGGATGCGTGTACATTTATGCCTTACGCCAAATGCAAATTGTTTTATGGACTTTCACATATGAGCAATTATACACAGAAGTTCTAATTTTATAGGCCTGTGTGACCTGAAAGTCACACAATGATGATAACGCAATAAAATTGTTTAAACACAAAAATTTGTTTACTTTTGCATATATAGGTTTATTTACATATTTCTGATTTCTTGTTCCCACAATTTTTTTGGAGTTAAAGCAAAACTTCGACCCATAGAGGGTTAAAGGGGCCGTGAGGTCTGTTTGTAAGATTCCCGCTTCAGAATGTGAGGGATCAGGTTCAATGCCTGATTCCATTGAAGAAACGTTATGCTAATGAGTCTGGCACTCTTTAAATCAGTTGGGGCAAAACGTCAGATCGCTGGTGTGGTGTTGGAACTTGGTGAGGGGGGTTTCAATTCAAGCGCTGCTGTTCAAAGTTAAGATGTCTGTTCCGAACTAGTGTTACGGTTTGATCACAAATGCAAATGGATGCTAATATATCCAAATTAAATTACTCTTCCTTTAATTCCATAAGAATTCAAATACGAATATAACAAAGTAAAAAAAATCAAATGCAAATAAAGTATTTAAGGCGTATATATAAATAGTATATGTGTAAGTCTTATTAGTTTATCAGATTGATAAACTAATTAGATACTTATTTAGAATTGTTTCAAAAGTAATTAACTGCTAAACTTCTGTAAAATCATCATTAGTTTTTTTTTCTTGTTATGGCAAGCCAATAATCCGACTTATGAAAATCATCTGCTTAATTTCAGTAGTAAGAGCATTATAAGGAAACGAATATATTTTTCCTTTGTGTTTTTCCACCTTTAAATTGGGTGACTCAACTGACAAAATAAAAATACATGTGAAATGATTCCAAATATGAGTTTAAGACATAACATGGATTTTAGTTTTAGTTTAGTTATAGTAACGTCCTGTTACAAAGCAACACTAAAGTTATTTTGAGACAGACGTCAAAATTTTGAACCATGGTCAGATGATGAGGTCGACACTTGAGCTGGCATCCCCTTCTCCAGACCATGGCAGCTGGAGGACGTTTGGTCCTGAAGAATTTAATACACACTTACACGATGGCTCTTTGGTGGAATCGGGTCTCAAACCCCAAACTCTACGGCAAACGAACTGAGACCTTATCATCGGGCTACTGTGACCCTTGGCGTAGCATAGATAAAATTAGTGAATAAAAATGGATGAGTACTTTGCTGCTCTCCCAATGATAAAAAGATAACTTTTTAAAAGTTTATTTTTTGAATTTACATCGAGAGAATAACTGTAATAGTGTGCATATTTAAAAGGAATATACCATGATTTTCCAGTGAGAAAAAATACTTAAGCTCAAAGAAAATGAATAGACAGGAACTGGTTTAGCTAGAAAACAATTTCCTTTAAATACAGCACACAATCATTCTATTAATGGAACATTTGTCAAAAATGATAATTGCAAGTGAGAAAAGTATTATTTTTCATAACTTTTATGACGAATTTCATTTCATATTGGATTTAGACATATACTATTTATATATACACCGGAATTTAGGTATAATTTGAACAATACGGCTTACTTACAAGAAGTCTACCTCATCAGTAAAGGTTATCGAAAAAAATAGATACTTTTTTATAAATCATGGAAAACGCGAAAATAATTTCATTTTTCTTCCTAAAAATTTCGTTTGAAAGTTATCCGTAAGATAACTTCCAATTTAAAATCTGAAAGTTAATCCTATAATAGGTATGGACGATGTCTCTATACATTGGATGATGAAACTTTAAAAAAATCATTTATGCACTCTTTTTTCTATGTTCAATAAACTTCTGCAGTTAAGTATTAATGCATTTTCTGCTTCCATTTCTAGACGTTTTAGGTTAAAATCATAATTCCAATAATTCAACCAATTGTATGCGAATTTTTTTTTCTTTTTTTTAATTTTATACACTTTTTTATATTTATATATAGTTGTAATTACCTAATACAGAATAAATTTAATAGAAATTAGCAATAATTTTAAAGATAGTTCAACAAATCCCTCTGTTGTTGTTTTTTTGCGTCTTTCTATTTGTTTTTCTTCCACATAAACGTTTGTTATTAATACGATAGAAAGAAAATTGTGAATTATTTTCCAATATTGTAAAAATAAATACACTACAAATATTTAATTGTCTCCCGAAACTTAATTGATTGCTCTTGGTAAAAAATTAGCATACTAATGATAATATTGCGACATATGATAGCTGCCGCTTGGAAGCGTTTGATGCAATAGCAGCAAAAAAATTGAATGTCCGTTTTGAACAACTTCTTTTCGACTGATTAAAATCAAATTTGATATATCTTGAACTGTAATGACCAAATCACATATTAAATATTATTTACTGAAAAAACTGTGTTTATAAGTCGAGAAATCCACTTTTACCAGAATAATTTTTGAACGATATTTATTCAGGGGAAAGCGATTCTGTTAGATTATACAAATATAAGAAAACATAACAAAAGAGAAACTAAGAGAGCGAGATGGATAAAACGTAATACTCAGATTTAGAATAATTTAAGTACAATCAAATTTGGTGTCATATTATTATGAAAACTGATCGCCTTTCTGTTAAAAAGGCTTCTAATTAGAAGCAAGAAATTTGGCATATGTTCTCTTCTCCGAATCGATAAATTTATATCAAATTTTGAACAATACTACTCAAAATTTAAAAAAAAAACATATTCTGAATTAAAATAAATCTATTCTGAATACAAAAAAAAGTCTTCAAATTTGATAATGTTTATTCGTTTTTAAACTGCTGCGCAAAATTTTATCTCTCTTGCTCTCTTAGTTTTGTTTTAATTCAGAATAAGGTATTTTTTTTAAAAAAAATTGAATAGTTTTGTTCAAAATTCAGTATAAATTTATCGATTTGGAGAGGAGAAAATATGCCAAATTTCATGCTTCTAGTTACAAGCCTTTTTAACAAAAACTCGGAAAAAACAATTACAGGAATTTGGCTCCAAATTTGATATTATTTATATTACCCTAAATATGAAAACAAACTTTATCCATTTAGCTCTTATGTTAACTTTTATTAAGGTATTCGAACATAATCCTTTTCCTCTGAATAAATTTCGTTTAAAATTATTCTAGTGAAAATGATTTTTGCAAACGTAGAAGAAAATTTTTTTGAACTTTAGGAGATTTGAAACAAGGAAATTAGTCAAAATTCTACTTTCGAAAGTTTTGAAGATTTCAATACTTTCTCTTTTACTTCGCCAAAACTCCTCCTACAATGATTTGCAATACTTTGCATTTAAGAAAGTAAATATTTTAGACGATAAATAATTGTACAGTAAATGGAAAAATAATTGTACATTATAGTTTTTTTTAAATCTAAGTAAATTTAAATTTTTTTGTTGCTGAATATATTTATGTCCATGTTTTTTTTTTTT
>JAOUZG010021905.1:623097-638264 GCA_026289955.1 Argiope argentata
CTAATTGTGAATTAATCTAATTCATATATGAGATTGAATAAACACTGCGTTAATCTACTTCGTAACCCTCTAATTCATAGTCTAATTGTGAATTAATCTAATTCATATATGAGATTGAATAAACATAGCATTCATCTAACTCATAACCACCTAGTTCATAACGTTCTAATTATTAATTAGATTAATTCATATATGAGACTGAATAAACATTGTGTTAATCTAATTCACATCCATCTAATTCGTCATTTTCTAATTATGAATTAATCTAATTCATATATGAACTAACAAAATTAATGTTTCTTATATTAGACTGCAACTATCTCAATCAACTTCAAAATTTTTAATTCTTTTCGTTTGCCTTTTCATAATTTGGAAAGTAAAATGAATTTGATGGTTAAAAATATTCTGATTTTTTTTCTCTGTATTTCTTGTTTACATTTTAGTCATTTGAAAAACCAACCACTCAGCCCAATATTATTCAAATTTTTCACGGAGCAGAAAGTCAAATTTTTGGCAGTTCTGAAACGAGAAATTGAAGATTGAATTACTTTTCGTGCAATATCAATCATTCGTCTAATTCAAACATAGAATAGCTTAACACTTTGGATGATTAAGATTTGAAGCGATATTGCATTTTGTTTCTAACACATTGATTCCCGTAGCAAAATATTATTCGATTTATTGAATTATTGACTATTTATTTTAACTATGAAAGTCATAATAAATTTTAGAAATTTATGGCACTTAAAAATCGTTTGACTTTATATGTGATTACCTTATATTGTGTCGGTGTCCTGGCATAGAGGTAGCTCCTCTTTCCCATGATCCGTGAGTTCTGGGCTCGAGTCCCGGTTCGGGCATGGTTGATCTTCGGGTTTCTATCTGTAAGATGTGTGAATATGCCCCGCTGTAAAACGGGGCTGTGCAAGCGAATGTGAGGCGTGTTCCTAGTTGACGCTATTACAAAACAAGTTATTCTGATTAGGCGTAAATGGTTGACTACCTGTCCAGAGCCAGTATTATAAGAAACAACACCTTATGATGTTCCAAAAGCCATGAAAAGGTTTTTTCGCAACCTTCTCGTATATTTACATAAAATCTCTATTTTTATAATTATATTCATAGATTTATAAAAAAAACTGGGATATACACCTGAATTTTTTTGCCGAAATAATTAAAATACATTAATTTTTTTTTGTCAAGGTCAATTAGTAATTTCCAGGACCTAATTCTGTGAGTTCTTTTAGTTATCGTGTCCGTATATCTCCAAATAAACAGACTGACAAATTCGAATGTATATATTTTGCTCTACATTTTATAGATATATTCAGTTTTTTTAAACCGATGCAGCCATTTTTTGGCTTTTTAGTTTGTTGATTTTAAATTTATGACACGAAATTTTAGTCTTGCAGACAGACAGACATAGTTTCAAAACTGTTTTTTTTTCTTTCGGTTTTTGGTCAATATTTGAAGAACCTTAAACTTCTAGAGATTGGAATGTTTGATAATTACAGTTTTATCTATACATAATTATTGTGGTTTAAAAAGTAGATAAATTACAGTTTCTTTAAGTAAATTTGGAAACATCATTTAAAAAGTTGTTTTAATGCTAAACATCGGCATTAAAAGCAAAAGCAATAAAATAAACAAATTTATCCAAAATGGTTCAGATTTGAAAGTTCAGAATATTGGTAAATGAAACTGTATTAAATTGTTTAAGCTGCATTTAAATACAATAAATTTATTTTTATTGTGTAAAATAAACTTAACAATCTGTAATTATTTCCAAAAATCAGTAAAAATTATGATGTGGAATATAGTTTATACATTAAAAACACGTTCATATCCTTAAAATTATCTAATGAAAGGGAGATTAAATGTATTTCTCAAAAATTAAAATTGGTTTTATCAGAAAATTTTTATTAAGAATTTTAAGAAAAAAACACGAATTGAAATTATTTCCAAATTTAAAATGCCAATAAGGCTTTAAGAAAATGTTAACTTTAGAATACCGTATGATTAGTCTTAACGATAATCACAGCATAGAAAATAAATGATATTTTTGATATTTGCACTTGAATAAGAAAAGAAATGAAATAAGTTAAAAAGATTTAAGAATAAAAGGAAGCAAATAAGATAAAAGGATTTAAGAATAAAAGGAAGGACATAAGATAAAAGGAATAAAAAATAAAAAGAAAAAGAAAGAAAATGTTATGTTAAGATACTTCTTCAATCACGGATTTTTAAGCAGAGATTAAGTACACCATTTTAATTGATACAAAGAAATGCATTAAGAGCTCTTAACGCAAATTAAACAGAAATTTTATTTCTGATGATCATTAAATTGAAAATAACGGATAAATAATTCCAATAGAGAATGGAGGGGGATAATTATAATTTTTTAATTGTTCCAGATACCTTAGGATCAGCTTTTATTTTCATTTTTTTAAACATTGTTGAATGATTTATAAATTTTTGTTTCATATATTTGAAATTATCACAAAAAGCGTTTAGTGAAAGAAAGGTAAAGTGTTCAATTCATTCAATAATTGATAACAATGCCTTATTCCACATGAAAAATTCAAAACACAGGTAGCAAAGTGTAACCGAAATCACACAAAAAGCAACTTTTGCAAAATTCATGAAAACAGATTCAAAAATCAAATCACTATGATATAACATCTAGAGAGATCGTCACACGATAAATATTTCAAAGAAAGAATTTTTGCTCGTGTGTTTGCTTCTGTTTATATATCCTTCTTGCTAAAGATATCTCAGATCTCAGCTTCTCATTGATACGTCTCAATTCTTGGGTTTTAAAGTATTTTTAATTTTGTCCTCAAATTAGACCACACTTGATTCTAAAGAAAGAATCCATTGATCTAGCATGCATTAGTTTCCATTACGGACATCTTTCGTCCTTGATATAAGCTTAACCCAGTAAGGATACGTTATTACAGATTTTAGTGGTATCAAACATTGATATGCTCGTTTTCACAGTTGATATATGATTCGTATCATTATTTAATGAAATGCTTATTTATTTGTTCTTTTTTAACTGCAGTTGAGAAGAAAATATCTAATTCGACATTGTATATGAGTCACGGGTGATTCACGCGCTGATCAACGTATTGAAATAAGGAGATATAAGTAAACAAAAGATTATTTTATTCGCCTCAAATTCTAACATGACTGAGAAATTCTGGAATATGAACGATTCGACAGTCAAATTGGTAAATTTGTTTAAAACATTTGATCGATAAATACGAATTAATTTTCAAACAATAAAAGAATTTTAGTTGTTATAGAACGAAATGAATCACAGACGATTCACGGGCTGAAAACGTGTTGAAACAAGAAAATATAAATTAAACGTAAGATAATTCTATTCATTTGGAATTCTACACTTTCGCTAACTCACGAAAGTGAATGGTTCGACAGTCAACGTATTAAATTTATTCAAAATATTTGATACATAAAATAGAAATTAATTTTAAAACAGTCAATCAATTTTAATTGATATCTTAATATAATTTTGGGAGGTGATAAGCTAAATCATCAATTTCAAATTTGTAAATTTGAAGGATTTGGTTTATTTATATTAACGTTCTGTTGTAAAGCACCTAGGACTATTTTAGGACTTTGAACTACAGTTGGATGACGAGGATGACCCCTGAGCTGGCACTCCCTCTCCATACCACACCAGTAGGAGGATGTTGGCCATGACAGATTTAACGAGTAACAGACCCTACTTACACGACGGTTCTTCGGTTGATTCGTGGTTCGAACTTTGAAACCCTACGGATCACGAGCCAACACCTTACTATCAGGTCACCAAGGCTTAGTAAATTTAAATGAATTCCCTATAAGGAATTATTTTCAATCAAGGCCTGAAACGTTTTTCCAATAAAGTTTCGCTTGAACGTATTAATAAATAATTTTATTTTATTCATTTGCCTTTACCGCTCCGATTGTTTCCGTCATCAGAAACACGTTACCATGGCAACTTAATTAACTGCATCGCATTTTCACGTGACATTAACAATTAACCAACCAATCTATGATAAAAATGCCGTCAATAAAACAAAATGCAATAACAAAGCCTCTACATATTTAACCGATTTACGAAAGCATTTAGACAACTTCATAAAGAGGCACACAAACAATTGTTGCTTCGAATGTAATTTACAACAAATGAAGAATTCCCATTTTTTTTTTTAGAAATTGTGCTAAAATTCAATTACATGTGAAGGCAAAGAGACAAAAGAAATTTACAACTGCTGATTTTTCTTGTATGAATTATTACAGGCAACTTTTGTTCAAATCCTACTACTTTTTCCCGAACTATTGTTCAAAACATGCCGTGTGTATAATCCACTCTATTTTCTGCTGCCATGGTGCTAGTGCGAACGGACATCTGTCCTCAGGACAACATTGAGGACAATGACTGTCAAGCCCAGCTGACACTGGAAATGAATAGCATTATCTTTCGGGCTTATATTTTTTCGAAGACAAAAGGGGAAAATATATTGCCATGAATAAAAAGCACGAAATGTAAAGTATGAATGTATAAAAGAACGGAAGAAAAATCTATTATGAGGGATAGGGAGGTTCACACGGGATAATCCATTTCATACTTAAATTATCAATAAATTTGTTTGGTTGCGTGTTATCAGTTCTTAAATTATTGTTTTTATATTAATTAATTAATGATGATCAAGTGTTTATAGAGGGAAATTAATTAAGGCGACCAGGGACCTTTAAAATGACTTTTTGCAATTTTCACCAAAGCAATTTGTAATTTTACAGGCAGTTAGAGTAACACTATAGGAGATGACAAACAAAATTTTAAAGCATTATATTAATTTATGTATGAGTAAGGGGGTTAATATAACATATTAGCGATAAATATCGATAATGAAAAATTTTCCAGGCGTTCCATATTTATTCGAAAGAACTCAATTTTTTATTAATACTTACTCTAACCCTTTTAAACTAAAAGTTGGGATTAGTATTGAAGTTTGAGTAAGAAATATGAAAATTAACCAATGTAATGACACAAAACTACTTAAACTTTTTTTTAAAAAATCAGCAGTTTTGAGTTATTACATTGGTTAATTTTGATATTTTGCAAACCTAATTGCAAGATTAATCCCAACTTATGTATCAAAAGGGTTAGAGTAAGTAATAACAATAAAAGTTGGTGAGCTTTCGAACAAATTTGGAGGACCTAGAACATTTTACATCAACATTATTTATTGCTAATATTATGTTATATTAACTCCTCTTAATCATAAATAAATTAATATAATGCTTTAAAATTCGGTGTGTCATCTCCTATAGTGTTACTCTAACTGCCTGTAAAATTACAAATTGCTTAGGTGAAAATTGCAAAAAGTAATTTTAAAGGTCCCTGGTCGCCTTAATATATAATAAATAGGTAAAAAGTTGCAAAAAAATCAAATGATTTTAAAGGCTGATTTAAAAAAATTTCAGAGACTGTATACAAGATATGATAATAATTTATAATTTCTCTGATCTTGGTGATTATATAAATTAGGTTATTTGGAATTCGGAAGAAAGCCAAAGAATATTTGCCAATAATTTTCAAAAATCAAAACTAAAACATGATTAAGCATGTTTTACAGATATCTCTATTTATAATAAAAATGAATCAATGTTTGTTTGACGGCGTCTTGGCACAGAGGTAGCGCGTCTTCCTCTTGATCTGGGTGCTCAGGGTTAGAGTCCTCAGGGCATGTTTCTTCTTCTGTGAGGTGTATGAAAGTGCCCCCCCCCGTAAAAAGCGCCTGTGCAAGCGAATGCGATGGGTGTGTAGCTAAGAAGTATTCTTAGCCCTAGTTGGAGCCATTTGAAACAAGAAATGCACCCTTCGACTTAAAATTTTCTGATTGTATCAGCCAGCTTGTTTATGGCAATTGCCATTGGTAACAATAGCAAATGTTTGTTTGCGTTTTGGTTTGTGTATCTCAACAGTGTGAAGTTTTTTTTTCTTCTGTATTTACCAAATTTAGCCCTTTGGAAGCTGAAATGGCCAAAAAATAACTATTCTCAAATTTTAATTAGATTTTTATCTAATTATATATAATTTAAATTTTCATATTTTATCACTATAATTTAAGTAAATATTGCATTTTTGGTGTTTGGTAATTTGATGTTTATTAATCCCTATTATTTAGCATTAGGAACTCAAAAATTGATGTATTTTTGAAATATTTTTTCGAACTTATTCAAACCAAATTATGACACAAAACTACAGTTCTAACTTCAAAAGTGCATACCAAATACAAAGGCATATATCAAACATATACGCATTGTTATTAATAAACAAAAATTCCTTTAAATTGTTTGTGTATTTTATTACTTATTCATATTAACTTTCAGACTCGAAAGGTTGTTAAATAAAATGATTATTTCCCAACACATTCAGAGTCAAATAACACTGTAGTATACATGAAAACACGAATATACTATTCCAAAGTACAGCCAGAGTGCAAACATGGAAAAATATGTAGTAAACATTAACAGAAAATTGCTATTCAAAAATTGCAAAGGAACAAAGAATTTAGAAAATAAATTACTGAAAAGAATTTTTTCGAATACTCACTTGAGCTCAACTCAATTGATTCAGCTTCATATGATATATTACTTTTTACTAGAAACTGATTCACTTACTCTATCATTCGGGTTTTCATAGCTCTGAAATAGGACTTAATATTGTAGAGAAAAGAATCCTGGTTTAATTCTAAAGGAAAAAATTGCCAAAATTCTCGAATATTCAGGATAATTTCTGGTCACCCATATCGTTAAATTAATGCTAAATAATGAATGTTGATTCATTATCCGAAAGAGATAATTTTAAGTTCAATATTAAATCTATTAAAAAGACTTACAATAGAATAAAGTACAATTAAAAATGGATAACTAAAAATGATATGAGTTCATACGGACAATGACATAACAATATTGATATAACAGGTAAAATAAAACAATTAAATCTATTCCTACTTAGGCAACAAAGAAAATTTTTATTTTAGTTAATTTTCATTAAATAATTACAATTAATATAAGTAATAGAGGAAAAATTTATAATTGGCCAAAACAAAATCAAGTTCGTATCCTCTGAAAATAAATCAGAAGAGACTCTGAACACACTCAATTGACGTTAAGTTTTCAACACCAATCGAAGCAACGTAATTGCTTCAATTTTCTACTCCAGTTGGGGAAACGCAAAACAGATTAGAAATTTGTAAATTTCTACATTCTGGATTATTTTCCTTCGAAAGTACTTCAAAGTGAATCCAAAAAATTGATTAATTAACAATGTTTGACTATAAATGCATCAAATATTAAGAAAATAAATAGAATCACTTGAAATAATCGGACAGAAACCTGTTATGCCAAATCTTAATGACGTGTGGGGGGGACAAACTGAATTAGTTACTTTTTTGGCAGTGGGAAAATGAAGACTATTGAGGAAATTGGTTTTTAATTAATTAATGAAAAAGGAATGAATAAATAAATGGAAAGACTATATTAACGTCAAATGTCTTCTACTACAAGTTTTAAAAAATTTACTTGAACTTGAGTGGATAAATAAAAAGATTTATCAACGACATATATATATATATATATATATATATATATATATATATATATATATAAATGAAAATAGTTGAAATAATAATAAAATTGCGACAATCTATTTTCTTAATTTTTAATTTTTTTCTGCCTTAATATTTCTTCAAAAAATTATAAAAGGAAAGTGAAATGTATTTTATATTTTTCATAGATAACTAGGGTTATTTCATTTCTAAGCTACAAGAAAAACCAAGTAATAATCTATTTCATATTTTTAAAATGTGAATATCAGCGAATAAATATCATTAGAGAATAAAAATTCTTTCTTTTGTATAGTTTTCTTCTTTAGAAACTCTGTTGCCATTTTAATATTCAAGATAAATATCTAAATAACAGAATCGTTTGGCAATTAAATATCATTGTTTGATTTAGTATTCGCTTCATTTTAGATAGAAATTAAGATAAAAATATGTTATTTTATCCCATAATTTGAATAAATATTTTAAAGCGAGAAATTTAGAACTCAAAGGTCTTCCCATTATTCTCGTAACAATTTAATACTCATAAAAGCTTTAAAAAAACAAACTGACTTTCGATTAGCATAAAAAAAGTATTCTCAGCTTTCAAATTTCCCGAAAGTGGAGTTGAAGAAGCAATTATTTTAATGCTTTCAAATTTCCAATTTATATCTTCAGTTCGAAAACATAATTGCTATTTTCCATTCAAATACAGCTTAAAAAATAATCCCAAGCGATTCCATTGAAAATAAAAGTTCTTTTCAGCACATTTGCAATTCAATAACTTTGATTATTCGGCAACACTAAAATAATTTGAAAGATATTTTGTATTTGTGTTTCCTCTCTCGCCCACTTTTTATTTTTATCAAAGATACGAGATAGCTAATAAGATATTATCTTTAAAAAAATTGTGGATTATGTTAGTTTTGAAGCCATTTTGTGTAAGAATTCTCATCACCATTTTCTGAAGAAATGATTGCCTTTTCAAAAGAAATTCTTTTGTGAAATGATGATTCGAATAATGTCATTTCATCCCCTTTAGTTTGTAAAAAATGTTTTGTTTGGTTCTAAACATGGTTAAAATTTAAGTTTATATCTGCCGTTTCTACACAATGTTTCAAAGATAATATATTTTTTTTCTCTTAAAAGTATCAAAATGAGGTGCGTCTAATTGATTTTGGAACTATGCACGGGATGTCACGGAATAGCTAATCATGAGACCCCCCATGATATGCATGACATCGAGTATAGAGCAATTTTTTCTTGTGACACTCTCATCACGTGATTGTTTTTTATTGATATTTTTTCCTCGAGAATTTCAATTTCCTTTACTTATTGCATTGGATCATAATATTTATTCTCCTTCGTTTATTTATTCCTCTTTATTTTGTACAAATGTTTGGGTATAAAAAAATAGTTAGAATTTAAGTTTATATCTGCCGTTTCATTAAAATGGTCCAAAAATGTTTATAATTTTGTTCTTAAAGGTGTCAACTTGAGTTCACCTGTAATGAGCAGAGTGTAATTAATTTTGAAATCACCCTCGTAATATCACACAATAACCTATTAACACACAAAACAAAATTAGATGTCATGTGTAGTGACATTTTTCTTATGACACTGACGTTACATGTTTGTTTATGTCATTCTATGCAAATATTTCAAATGAAAATGGTATTTTATTCTAAAAAGGGTCAACTCAAGCTCACTTGAAATGGACTGAATCTAATTGATTTTGAATTAATGCATGAAACGTCACGCAATAACTTATTAACACACAAACCAAAATTAGATGCCATATGTAGTGACAGTTTTCTTGTGACACTGATGGCACAAGTTTGTTTATGATAATATTTTATGCATTTATTTCAAATGAAAAAAAAATATTCTTACAGGGGTAAACTCAAGCTCATTTAAAATGAGTTACCTCTAATTGATTTTGAATTATGCATGAAACGTCTGGCAATAACTTATTAGCACACAAACCAAAATTAAATGACATATTTAGTGACATTTTTCTTGTGATACTGATGGCACGATGTAAGTAATGAATGCAATTATTTCAAATGAAAATAATATTTTATTCTTGAAAAGGTCAACTCAATCTAACTCGAATTGGGTTGCCTCTAATTGATTTTGAAATCATAGATGGGATGTCATCTAATAACGTTTGAAGACACAAACCAAAATTAGATGCCATGTTTAGTGACAGTTTTCTTGTGACATTGACGTCTTTGTTTATGTACTTCTATGCAATTATTTCATATGAAAATGACATTTCATTCTGTAAGGGGTCAACTCAAGCTCACTTGAAATGGGTTGCATCTAATTGATAATGAAATCATTCATTGGGAAATCAAGTAATAACTTCTTAACACACAAACCAAAATTAGATGCCATTGTAGTGACATTTTTCTTGTGACACTGAGAGCACGTCTTCGTTTATGTCATTCAATGCAAATATTTTAAATGAAAATAAAATTTAATTCTTGAAGAGGTCAACTCAAGGTCATTTGAAATGTGCTGCATCTAAAGGATTTTGAAGTCATACAAAGAATGTCATGCAATACCTTATTAACACACACACCACAATTGGATGTAATATGAAATGACATTTTTCTTGTGACACTGACGAAACCTATTTGTTTATGTCCTCTAATGAAATCATTTTAAATAAAAATAGTATTTTATTCTTAAAGTGATCAACACAAGCTCATTTGAAAGGATTGCATCTAATTGATTTTGAAATTATGCATGAAACGTCACGCAACAACTGATTAGCACACAAACCAAAAGTAGATGTCATGTGTAGTGTTATTCTAGGCAATTATTTTATATGAAAATAGTATTTTATTCTTAAAGGGCTCAACTGAAACTCTTGAGGAATGAGTCACTTCTAAATGATTATGAAATCATGCGTGGGACGTCATGTAATAAATTTTTAACCCACAAACCAAAATTAGATGACACGTGTAGTGACATTTTTCTTGTGGTACTGACGTTATGTGTTTATTTATGCCATTTTATGCAATAATTTCAAAGGAAAATTTTATTTTATTTTCAATTGGTCAATTGAAGCTCATATAGAATGAGTCGCATCTAATTGATTCTAAAATCCAGCACGGGATGTCACATAATAACTTATCAGACAGTTCAAATTAGATGCCATGTGCAGTGACATTTTTCTTGTGTCACTGATGTAATTATTCATATATAGAATTTCGTACAAATACTTGAAAGAAAATTGTATTTTATTTTAAATGGGTTAATTTAAGCTCACAGGAATGAGAGTTGAGAATAATTGATTTTAAAGTTGCACACAAGACATCACGGAATATCTTACCATCACAAAAACGAAAGTTAGATGTCATGTGCGGTGGCATTTTCTTTTGACATTGATGTCAAGAGATTTTGTTTTATTCATACTTCGTTCTCGAATATCAAAATTTCATTCACTTCTTCAATAGTAGCATAATAGTAAAAAAATTGCATTTACTGGTTCCGAATGAACAAAGCTAGAGAAGATTGGTTTATTTTTTGATATTCAATTTCAAAATTAAATTAGAATTATTTCAAGAACAATCTTTATAAATTTCAAGTTCTATTAAAGGACGCAAATAACAAATAGGATCAATGCTCTATCATCAAATTGAATGAAAGATTAAAATCTAAAAACTTCCAAAATTAAGAACGTCCAAAATAATGGAAGAAACCTTGGGAATATGTGAGGGTTTTAAAATAGAATGTTTTGAACGTCTAACCAAGTACTAAGTTCAGAAATATTTTTTTGAAGTACCCATTATGAATATGTTACATAAAGAATTGAACAGAAAATTTAAGAAACTTTTAATTTGCCAAAATAGATAGTCGGCAAAAGGCATTTAGTAATTTAAATGAAACCTGTTAAGCTGGTTTCATTTAAAATACTAAATGCCTTTTGCCGACTATCTATTTTGGCAAATTAAAAGTTTCTTAAATTTTCAGTAAATCACATCCAATATTGTGTACCCCAAAGAATGAATAATCACATTCATTCTTCGGGGTTCGAATAGATTAAGAATTGATAAAGCAATCTCTCAAAAATCGCAAGATGTTTATTCGTAGAAATTTCTAGAAGATGCAAGAGATTGCAGCAGTTACGAGTCAAAATTCGAAACTCCAATTAAGCTAATACAACAGGAAACAGCTTCCAAACGCAGAGGTCTTTAACACCTCAGACAGATGACAACTTCTGTGCACTGGACTGACACTCGAGTCTTCACTACTCTCTCTAGTTTTTATAGTCAATCGGGCGGCGGTATTTATACCTGAGTTGGCGTGAAAATCTAGGACTCTCGTTAAGGTTCTGCAAGTTTTTGTGCTATCTCGCTTAGTAAAGGTCCTAGAACTTCGATAATGTCATTTTCCAGAAATATCTATTTTACACCCAATCTCGCCAAGTTGTACTAATCACTGGAAATCACGTTTTTAAGTAAAAATACGCTTAAATTTAGCCCAAAACCTAAGTATTTCAGATCTTTATGAGATATTTCAAGACGAATATAAATATTTACAATGTCCGTAACAGTAGTAAAGATAAATTTTAACTCAATTTGATATATATATATATATATATATATATATATATATATATATATATATATATATATTCGCAATTCTGACCATTGGATTATATAAGCATACATTAAGGAAAATGTAATTAATAAGTTTATTTTTAATTGGAATTTTTTAAAATTATTTTACAAAAAATCCCACAAGAATTTTCAACTTTAAAAAAAATGTATCTTAATTAAAAGGATAATATTAGAATGCAATTTTAATACACAGATTAACAAATAATATATTTTGGTTGAAACAAATATAGATACAGTAGTAGAATTAGAATAATGTACAAAATAACTTTAAAAGTAACAATAATTCAAGCCAATTGTATTTCACGTCTTATATTAGATTTTTGAATTTTTATGAGACATTTTTGGAATTACTATGAAATATTTTAATCACAAATTGATCGTAAAAATTTCAAGTAAAATACATTTATTTAGATATTATTTTAAATATGCTTCATATTGCAGATTATTTATTTTAAGCACTAAATTTTGATTTAATTAGTCTTTCAAACCGATTATTAGTTGCTTTATGGATTCTTCAGTCCAAATGTATGAAGCGACCCTAATGTTCACAGCAATTTTCAAAATGAAAACGCAGGTAGCTATACGATTTCAATTAAAATTCTACACCAATTAAACCTTCCATAAGAATAATCTGCCTCCAAATATCAAACTTCATAATGAATCCTTCTCGCATTTCCCAATTACTCTACCCACATCACGCTAAGAATCTCCCAAAAATAGTAAAATTATTCACCATTTAATGAATCCCAAACACAGTTATTCCAAACAATCTCCTCTTTCAATTTTATCCCAAAATCGTCTCATGAACCGAGTACACCGTGCCTCCTCCTATAAAATGCTCACTCAAGCATAAACTTCCATGTCGAGCAAAACGAACAAGTGTCACCGGATCCCGTACAGATAGACAGACGTCGATTACAAAAGGTTTAAATCATGAGTATTTAATCTTGCGAGCGCACGAAACGGTTCGTGTGTTGTATTTCGCGAAGTCGTTTTAATTATGCATATCAAGTATGCGGTTCCCGGTTCTGGCTTCGTTGCTATTCGCGCTCTCTGTAGCGTTTAGTCAGTTCAGTAAATGGCGGATTGGATATGCAGAATAGGACCAACGTCTATAGTTAAACAGTTGCGTTGGTTTAAACAGAGCGAGATTTAAAATATTTATGTTTTTTCTAATAGCTTCGTTTTTGATTCTAAAATATTATAAAGCTATCATTCAAACATCACATGCTTTGATATTATTATATCTATAGAATATATATTGTCCATAAAATAGTTGTAAAAATATTTATCAATAGTAAGGATATTTTTAGATGGAATATGGAGTACGCTAGACAAGATTTGGAAAATGCTTAAAAAATAATTTATTTTATATTTTTGGATTAAAAAAATCAATGACATAAAAAAAGATGATTGAAAAAAAAGACATGAAATAAAAATGTATCAGATAAAAGTAATTTTAAAATTAGTATATAGCAGGATTTGTAAACAAACATTGGTATGCAATTGATGTATTCATATCTGTAAATACACAATGGTACATTCACATCTGATTTGTAAATATAAATTTGCGTACTCACATCTGTTTTGTAATTACACATTAGTATATTTAGATCTGTTTTGTACATTGGTATATTTACATTTGTTTTGTATACAACTGGTATATAGACATTAATATACAACTGGGTATACGCACATTTGTATACAAATGGTATATGCGGTGTGTTATATAATTTGTTGTACACATTGGTCAATTCATATTTGTTTTGTAATTATACATTGGTATGATATCGGTATATACACAATGATACATTAACATTTGTTTTGTAAATGCATATAGGTATACAATTGGTATGTACATAATAGTATATTCACAATTGTTTTGTAAATACGCATTGGTATGTATTGGTATTTATATATTAGTATATTCACATTTGTTTTGTAAATACACATTGTTTGAAATTAATATATATGCACTTTGGCATAAAATTGACATTTACGTATTGGTATGCAATAGATTTATACACATTGATATACAAGTGGTATATGCACTTTGTATTATAATCCTACATACTATCGGTGTATATACGCATTAACATTCCGCTAAAATGAAATGTTAAAGCTATGGCTTTTCTAGTTTAGAAGTTTATCAAATTAACTTATCTTATTTAAATCATGCCTTAAAAAATATATTTTCTAGTCCATAAAATAATATTCAGATGTATTTCGGTGAATTTTATTATGTATGGGAGTACGTCTGATTGTAAACATGCTGTTTCAATAAAATTTCATATAATGAAACATTAAAACAATTGCAAATCCTTTTTTAAATAAAAATATTTCATATTATAATGTTTCTAAACATATCAAATTTGAAAAAAAAATGAAATATTAAGTTTAAATATATAAATCTTTTCACAAAATACCAATATTAAGAATTAGAAGAAAATATTAATTAAAAATATCAAATACCATTGACATTTTAATTACATAAATAGATATGAATGCATTTATCCAAATAATGAAATTAGAAACAGAATTCTAATTCGTTTATCAATTCATAAATGAAAAAGTTAACAATAACTTTTGAACGTAGCTTTAAAAACTATATCTATATATATACAATTATAACTTATATTGTGCAATTATATCTACTGATTTAACATAAAATATAATTAATTTCCATTTTTTAAAATCTTAATTTAGCCCATATTAATTTAATTATAATTTTTTTTCTTATTTATTGAACCAATCCTCATATTTATTAAATTAATAATAGAAGAGCACAATAATAATACTACAAAAATATCTCTTTTAAATCGAAAAGTGTCAAAAAAATCCCCACTACAATCCCACAATATATAACTTAATATATATATATATATATATATATATATATATATATATATATATA
>JAOUZG010021905.1:638664-655122 GCA_026289955.1 Argiope argentata
AAGTGGAAATAGTTTTTATTATAAATGAAAAATTAAACTTATTTGTTATTCAATTTGAATTAATTTAATAATTTACATTTATTTTTGATACTGAAGATATTGAATGTAATTATAGATTTTACTGCTAAAAATGCATACTTTCTGGTGAGAAGGCAAATCAAAATGAGAATACTTAATGATCGCAAAAGAATCAAAAAGTGATTACTGAAGATTAGTGAGCGGAACGATTGAGGGTGTAACCATCTAGTTATCAAATGATAAATTACATTTTATTAAATTTTGATAACGCTCGGTAGAATATTATGTCATTAAGATGATAATCTTCTTTTAATATGACAATAATTATTAAATCTGAAGTATATTAACGGCTTAAATATCGTTATATATAATTGATTAAACGATATTATATATATATATATATATATAATGCTTTAGATATTTTTTTTAATTAATCTCAAGCGAGTAAAGTTTAAATAATACCTTTTCAGAAATATTTAAATCCTTTTTCAGATTTTTAAAATCTGCTTTCATCAGTTATGATTCTGCTTTGTTAAGTTTAAACTTCTTAATTTTTATCTTTAATGATTTATAGTAAAAAACATTTTTTTTTCTAATTAAAAAGTGATTATTTTAGAATATTACTAACTTGAAAGTTTGCTTTTAATCGTTTGACCTTTTTATTATTTATTTCTTTCTGCGACATTTAATTGCCAAATAATTTTAAAAGCTAACATTTTTATTTACTCTTTTGGATGAATGTTTTAACTTAATGCATTAAAACTAGTAAAAATTTACATTTATTCAAATAACAAGCTTTAATGTATCCGAATGAACTGCATTTTGATGTTTTAGAAAAATATTTTAAACATAACACTACAGATTTAGAATAAACATTTTGCTAAATAAATAATCTACAATATTTAATACTAAAATACAAAATGTGCGAAAAACTTTTTGTTGTACATTAATATTTTATTTATAATAAATTATGCTTTATGTCTTACATTAAAAACTATCAGAATACATTTTAGCTTTTAGAAATGAAATGAATAAATGCAGATTAGAGTAAATAATATTTGAAAATAAAAGCATGTATTTCAAAATTATAAAAAAGAATATAGGTATAAAAATCGTTTGTATTTCTGAAAAGTGAATATAATCATATTAGTTATGATTTTTAAAGATAAAAATTTCAAAGCGAAATGTATATTTGACGAAAATCGTTTGTAAGTAAATAATAAGTATAAAGAAATATATTTTAAATTGCATCTATTAAGGTTTAAAATATTTCTCATTTATTTGTATTGGAAAACATGTAATAATAAAATAAATAAAACTTGCAAGCGATTTGTTAAAAAAAAAAATATTTTTTTTATTTCTGATTTTATAATATTAATCTGTTAAAAAAATAGAAACTTGAGTCCCATAATAACATAATAATTATTAGATTGTTAAGAATTTATCTATTTGTAATGGAAAACATTATGTTTTGAAAAATAATGCATTAGCGCTTAATACAAAGGAAATTATATTTACTCCATAGATAAATAATACCCTTTTCTATTACATAATAAGTGCTCTAATTATACGCGAGGGATTTAAGCTTGAAATTTAGCTTGCTTAGTTGTTTTTTTTTATAAATTTCCGAAGAAAACTAAACCATGAAAACAATTCGAAAAAAAAAACTAATCTGGGAATACTTAGAATTTTTATCTTTTTTATTTAATGCCAGCTTGACTCATTGCTTGGGGAGAAATAATTACAAACACATTTTCGCTAACCAATCGAAATATAAAGAAAATATTTAATAATGGATGAAATTATTCGTGGATTTATTCCTGAGATGGATTTGCCCGTATCTAATGACAAAAAATGTATGAAAACGAAAATTTTTAATTTGATATTTGATTGCTTTTTGATTTATCAAAAACAATGTGTATCGCATAGCTAATAAATCAGTCACAAAGAAACGTTAATGTCATTTCACAAGCATTATATTTCGATGAGAAGAAGGAGGGGAAAAAAGAATGTTTCATTTTTATTTCATCATCATAAATATTAAATCAGAGTGTTTTTTTTTTCTTATTTCAGAGACAAAAATTCTTCTAGCTTACATATAAAAACAAAATTGTTATGAAGTTAGAATATTAAATGAAATATTTTTATAAAATAGATAATAAGTAAAAATTTGTATAGAAATAAATAAATATTCTTTGATTAGATGTTCGAGTTTTTTCTTTTTAATTATATAAATAAAATCGGCAGATAAGTGAAAAATGAAGAATTTCTTTTATTGTGGATTTTTGTTTTGTTTTTTAGTTATTAAAGGATTACTACTTAAAAATACTTTGCCTTATTCTGTAATGGTAAACAAGTATACTTCTCATTTTGCATTTTAATAAGACTATTTAATACTTGATTAAGATTAATCACAAACGAGTTATTGAATTTTGCAAGAATATATATTGTACCTCTCTTCGGCGTTCGTGTAGAATCTCTAAAACTGTTTCTCAAAATTCACAAGACGTTGATTCGTAGAAACCTCTAGAAGATGCAGGAAGTGACAGCAGTTACGAGTCACAATGACGCAGCACCCATTCAGCTAATACAACAGGAAACAGCTTCCGAACACAGATGTCACTAATACCTCAGACAGATAATAGCTTCTGTGCACTGGACTAATTATCCAGTTTTCAATACTCTCTAGCAATCGTGGTCAACCTGGCGATGATATATTTATACCTGAGTCTGCGTGTAAATCTGGGACTTTCGCAAAAATTCTGGAAGGTTCTAGGCTCTCTGCCATAATAATGTTCCTAGAGCTTTGATGGGATTTTCTCGATCTAATTTTTACCAAATCTCGCCAAGTTGCCAAAAATCTGGCCAAAAGGTTGCCAAGTCACTAAATCATTGAAAGGGCAATTTTTACGTAATATTTAAGAAGATATTTATGAAGTTTTTATCAATATTCTTAATATCCAAAAAGAGTTTGATTTATAGAGAAATTTATTTTGCTATATCTTATGCTATTTCGTTAATCAAAGTCATATGAGACCTTTAATACTATGTAATCTTAATTTAATAAGAAAATCTAATCTAACTGTGCAAGACTCATATTTAAAATATTATGTTTTATTTAAGAATTTTCACAAAATTTACTGCATATCTTTTTTTAAAAAATGCAAACAGGTTTGTTATTGCGAAAACTTCACTACGTAGTTTGAATGGTAAATTAAGGATTTAAAATTCATCCTTATTATTGGAACTAGTAATTAATTGGAGCTTTCATATTTATATAATCAGAGATTAATTCAAGTTGAACGAGTTAAGCTGAAAAAATACACTAGCCAGTTTATATTGTTTCCTATATCTTTCTTGTGTAGTAAAACATTATAGATTGTTGAGTTTTGACTGATTGTACTCATTCGTAAATAGCTAATAGTTTTGATTCATTCGTATTTCATTCAAAATTTGATAGCAATGTACAAATCTGGTGTAAAGGACACAAACAAATTACCATACAAGTAGATTGTTGAGTTTTGAATTATTATTCTCATACGTATGGAATATATACTTTCTCTTTCATTCAAAATTTCATAGAAATCAGTAAATCTTATGAAAATACAAAATTTTACGCCAGTAAATTGCTGAGTTTTAAATGATGCACTCATACAGATGAAGCAAAAAGTTTTTATTTCGCATGTATTTCATTAAAAATGTGATTACAATCTGCGAATGAGGGAGAAAGGCCACAAACAATATCTAAAGCCTGTAGATTAAAAAAAAATCAAAAATTCTAATTTGAGATATGATTTGATTTGGAAATTTCATGGACATGGCAGCCAATAAAGAATTTTATTTATTCCAGAAAATTCTGGATCAGTTTTTATATTCTTATCCAAATATTCATGCAAATTGCAAAACAATTTTTAGTACAAATTTGCATTTTTCTAATATGCATCTGATTGCATGTCAAAATCGATCAAATTTGCATTTGCTATTAAGAAGCCGCTATAAGGTAGAAACTACTTAATTGTGCTTAAAAATAAAATATTTATTGGAAAATTTAAAAATAATTTGTAGAATTCTGAAATATTTTTCTGTATTGTACTACATTTTGACAATTACAAAAAGTTGGGTTATTTCAAAGGGCGAAATTTATATGGTAAAAAAAAAAATCTTACGATAATTTTTAGATTATTCAAACATATTATCATGTTATGTTTTTTATAAATGACGCATACAACCTCAATGTTTGAAAGGCAATTTTTACGAAAACTGTAAGGAAACTGATACAAACAGTATTTTAATCTCATAATTCATTATTTTATGTAAATCCATTCAAAAAATTATTGATTATCAGTACTGGGAAAAAAAAACCTTTGCTATATATTTTCTTTATAGTTTTTATTTATACATATTTCAAATTAATTAACTTTAGGAAAAAATCATTTTAGTATTCAGTACAACGCAATGATACAGAATCAGGATAACCTTTCCATTAATGTTGACGGGGTATTCCAGAAAACTTTCTGAACCTGATCACATTTTCTTTAGGGATATCCAATATCCCCCATCCTTCGATTTTCATTTGTTCGGAGGCACTCCTGTTCCATAAATCAGTATGCGCATATTCAGATGGGCCAACTCCAGGGGAAAAACTATTGATGTCCACATTTTGTGAAGTAACGGTATTGGACAGAAAGTAAACGTCCATTCCTTTTTTTCCCCACTTCTTTTTTTTATTTATTCTGAAGAAGGTTCTTGGGAAAACTTCTTTTATCTCTTTAATGAAGTCTAGAGATCTGGATTTTTGCCAAAGTTTCCGTCAATCAGCTTCTCGTAAATAGATTATAACAACTTCGAGCAGCATCAAAATATTAGTTTTGGATCGCCCTGATACTGATCTGAGCGATAAAGGGGGGGGGGACGTTAAGTGTTTTTGTTTCGTTACTTTGAGGGAAGTTTATAAGAGATGAAGATTTCGATGCGATAATGTATCATAATAATGAAAGTTTTTTTTTTTTGGCCATGACTTTAAGTGATCCGAAGATCACTTAAATAGTGACAAGGTATACAATAAATCTAATAAATGCACTTTACAGATCAGCTTGATTATAAATAATTGACATAATGATAAGATAGGACCTTAATAGAATGCATTGCATATGATTAGAACATATTTATTTAAAAAGGGATTTTAAAAGATTTACTTATACTGCATATCCTATTGTAAACAGTTTTCTTTATATTAAAATGGAAATCAAATCTGCTGGATGTAGAGATTAAGAAAAAAAAAGGTTTCATAAAAAAAATACGAACAGAGTTCTGAATTGAGAAAAAAATTTACATTCTGTTATAATTTGTGCATTTCTACAAAGAGTTCTTTTTACAGAAGCTAGAAAATTAAATTTTTAGTAATTAGTGATAAACCTGTATCTAGTTGGGATATTGCTTTAATATTAAAAAAAAATTAGATTTTATGTTATTTGAATTGATGAAAGCATTGCTAATGATGAGATTATCAGTAAAAATGACTCACTAATTATTTTTATACAATTTGCTGATCCTATAATGTCTCTGTTAGTGTTAATGGTTCTTGCCATAGACATGTGTGCCGGCGTCTGTCAACGATTTGAAGCCTAATGAGCGTTTCTTTTATTTGAAGTAGCGCCATCTAGAGCCAAGCGTACCATTTAACAATACATTTATCGCATTCACTTGTACAGCCTCTTTTAGAGGGGTGAAACACCCACACAACACACAGAAGAACAACCATGCCTGAAACGGGACTCAAACCCGCGACGCTCATATCACGTGGAAGATACGCTACCTCTATGACAGAATGTCAGCACTAATCACATTAGATGTATTTATTACAATATAAGAAATTTTTGTTTTCTGATGTTTAACCACTTAACTGTTTTGTCCGAGTGCCATACGTGCATCTATTTATTGAGTTTTGATAGTTTTATAGATTTTTATTTATTGAGTTTTGATAAACAAAAAATAAGTCATTCATAACGATTATAATTCAATATTAAAATTACTTCGAATACATAGATAAGTCAAGTATTCAAGGGATTTCCATTTGAATCAAAATAAGAAAATATTCCCAAAATAGGAGGTATCATCTTATTAGATAGTAAAGAAAATAAAACAGTTAAGTGGTTAAACAAAAAAAATCATTGGCTTTTATAACTGACTTGCAGCTCAAGTTCTTCTAATTTTAAAGTTTGTAACTATATTTGGGATTAATTTTTAAACAAAAAAGAACTAAATTTGTTGTTTTTAAGAATTTTTACTGAAAAAAAAACGATGAAACATATATGAATCCAAAATATGTCAAATAAATGACAGATTTTAAATTTTTTGTCTAAAAAATGCATATCACAAAGCTCTAGTTTACAGGCATATCAAATTATTTCTTAAAATGTTGCTCATATTTTAAGAAAATTATTATCTAGTTAGAAAAAGAAAATAAGTTGAATTTCAATTAATTCTTTAAATGTTCGGTTTTGGATGATCAATAATTTTAATTTTTCTTTAAATAACTATAAAAAATTTCTAAATTAATGGATAAGTTATTATTTAGTTCAGGAGCTACAAAACATATCGAGAAATTTTTATACCAAATTTGAAAAAAAAATGTATTGGATTTTAATTTACAAGATGTTAATAAGATAATATTACCAAATATTAAAATATGAAAAAGAAACTACAGCATCTAAATAATTGAAATAACATTAATACGTAAATAAAAATATAAAAATCAGTGTAACTTCCCAAAAACACGGCCTTAAAAACAAAATTGAATCGCTTTGATGAAGTAACCTGCTCAGACTTTAGAACATCTAATAAAAAATAGATTTTAAAAATTTGACTTTTCGGCATTGGCACCCAACTTTTCAAACAATAAGCAACCACTTCAAATTCAAATAGTAAAAGATTGCCATTGTCTTTGAGAACTTTTTCCAGTCAGCAAAGATTCAAAATCATTTAAAACTTTGATACCTTGAAATTCAATATATCAATCAATTTAATAAGTAAATTAGAACCACTTTTTTCTTTGGGTGAAATGGTAATGTGTCTGGGATATTTAATTTTTAAGATTATTAAAACCGGGTAACTCTATTAAGACAAAGATTTATTATCATCAACACATTTACTCATTAAAACAATATAAAATATAATTAATTGCATTATTCAAAGCATTTCCCAATAGAAATATATCTTATCTAATGATTTATAGAATATATGAGACTAGGATAAGGAATAATTAATTTTAATTAGTAAATCTAATTATATTAATTAATGGGATAATCATTCTCGACAAATTTTCTAAAAATATTCTTTATTAATAGGAGTTGTCAATATTCGGCAACGGAGAATATTCCAATTATTTAATACTTACTCATAAGGTTAGAACATTAAAATAAATATTAAATCTAAGTAAAATATAAGATTTCTAATAATATTTTATGAGCAATTTATCTATACGTTAAGCAAAAACATTCTAATTTTGCTTCACTCTAATTTTCGTAATCGTTTTGTAGTTTTATTATTTCTGAATAAAAGCAATTGCTTTCCAATTCGTTAGTTTAAACTCTATATAAAAGAATTTTCTTATATTAAATTTTTATACAGATAAACTATTTTGTTCTATGTTATATATTTTTATCACTCACGTATATGGAATTTTATCATTCACGTATATGGAATTTATTTTAAAACATTTTTATTTCTAGTGAATAGCTAAATGAAAAACTTATAATTCATTTGTAAAAAATGTTTACAATTATTTTTTTTAAAAATTGTGATGATATTTTTACAATTAATATCATAAATAAAATATAACACATAAACATATTTATAGTATAAATAATTACATTCTATATTTAATATTGCTGATAAATTATTGAAAATTAGAATTTTTTATATTTGGAATCTTACACAAATCTTTTAAAAAAAATATCATTAAATAAAAATTAGACCGAATTTTAAATTTTTTATAATAATAATATTGAAGTCATCTTAAAGATATTTTGTGTGTATTAAAGCTGAAATTTGTCAATGATTTCATGCAGATATTTTTATACGGGACATGAACATCCTCGCTACTGTAAAGAAAATGAACATATTCTGTGCACTTTTTCGTTCTAAGTCCTTTCGTAAGATAAGGCAATTATTTTGTAAAGATGATGCAATTAGTAGTAAATGCTTTTCAATGAAAACCTACTACTAAAAGAATACTTTAAAAAAAAACAAAAATATATGGTTAAACTTGTATAAGGTTTACATGAAACAATTTTCGAATGTGTAAATGCTGTAATTCTTATTTCCAAGCATTGGCAAATATTTCGTATGGAGAGAAAATAAAGCACAAAAGAAAGTACATTTTTAAAAATCTATTTTAATGCATGTTTTGTTTTTGTCGCCAATGTGGTAACCCAAACTTGCAATTACAGAATTGATTCTAGTAACCTAATGGTTGCCTTATATACTAATGCTTTGCCTTGTTGAATTTCATAACGGCTTCGTTGGCGATTTTTCATTTTGGCATTTTTTGCATTAAGTCCCATTAAAGTATATTTTAACTAAAAATTACTTCCTTTTATATTTTCAAAACATGTTTTACCTTTTTTTTTATTCTTCTAAATATTCGGAGCTATCCAAGCGTTTATTAATTTTTTCAGTATTTTTAAAAATATTTTTTAACTATGCATTTTCCACCCAATTGCAATTTATATTATTTCTTCTCATATATATTTCCATGACATTACCCATGCATCTAAACTTTGGAAATTAGTCTACACATTACAAGTTCTTTTACATCCTGATTAGTCATCTGAGCACGTATCCTTGGCAGATAAATTATTTTGGCGAACACTGTTCCTTAATTTGTAGCTTCCGTTTGGCGATCTTTTTAATTATTCATCTTCGATATAAATCTGTTTTAAACACGCGGATTTTAATCCCCATTTTTTCAAAGAGAAATGCATGGTTTCATGAATAATTAAAGTAAACTGTTTTTAAGTTTTATTTACTGGTCTGAGATAAAGTTGTGCTAATTTTTTGTACATAGCATGTTGTTTTCTTATCTGTCATATCGGAATTTATTCAAAAACACTTGTTATTTTTTATGGTGTTTTTGTTAAAAGATAATCGAAGCTTTATTTACCATGAAATAATTTCTACTTATCAGCTTACTGAAAGTTTAAAACGTAAATGTGTTTTATAATTAAAAGAAATAAATTATTTTTAAAGCGAACGTTATTTTAGCTGTTAAAAAATATTTGTCAGCTACAGGATTTATTATTTTTTATGAAGAACATGATAAGGAAAATCATGCAGTTAAAGATAAGCTATTTAAATAAAATTACTTGAAATGAATATTACTTTGTATCAAAGTAGCTATTTAACCTTAATTCAAGACTGAAAAAAAATCTTTATCAAGATCACTTTATAATTTATTGAAAAGATTTTTGTAAAGTTGCAATTTTAAATCAGTTTTAACTAAGTATGTTTGTTTTGAATATATGTCAATATCAGATTTTAATCTAATAAAAGGCTATTAAATTCTGCATTAATAATATTACCATATTTTTTGATGAATGTTAAATTTTTCAAACAAGCATAAACAGAATTAAGTGAAAGTTTGAATTGCTATCAGGGTTTTAGTTAATATTCTCTATTTTTTTTATTTGCTTTCAGTTTGTGCCAAATAAATTTGTCACTGTTTTACGAATAAAATATCTTTAAAAAAAGCTTTTATCCTTATGTAACTGATGTGTGTTTTCTTTTTTATTTATTAACAAAACAGAAAATTGTGATAAATTATAAGTTTTTAATTTATAAAATTGCAAATAAGGGTAGATGAAAAGGTACTATTGAATTCTTGGTTTTTAATTTTTTATTTGTTACTTTCAAACAGAAGAGAGGTGTGTCCTAAATTTTCTCGCATGTTATTTTAATAAGTATATTATTTTCCAAATCAGTATTCTCAAATTAATACAAAAGTTTAATACTTGACAATAACTTTAATAACATATTAAAAACAAAGTCTCCATTGTATTTACAAGCACGGATATGTATAGACGTACAGACATCAATTCCTTCATGTTTTGAATTTGAAATACATAAGAGATTTAATGATTAGATACTAAATATATTTACAAAGTATATTAATATATATATACGAAATATATGTACAAAAATGTATTAATGTGTTTACAAGAAATGTATGTATAAAAAGTATTAATGTATTTATACTAAGTATATGTACCAAATATTATATAGCTAACTCTTTAAATTTTGTTGGTATTGTGCACACTTGTTCTCGAGTAACCAGTGAGATAGATAATCTTCTGAATGCATTTTGTTCAAAATTTTATAGAAACCTGCAAATTTTATGTTCAAATCGCTCACTAAATTCCACGTATATAGTTCAAAGTATATCGTAGTTTTTATTTACATATATACAGAAAGAAAGATAGACAGAAGAAATTTCAAAAATGAGTTCTTCTGAGTAGATACGTATAAACGTTATCTACATTAATTTTTTCTCCAACAGACAGACAAATAAACACATCTGAACAAATATCATAATTATTTTAATTCATTTATGATTTTATTTAATTCAATACGATTTAATTGAATTAATATCTTAATCATATTTAACTTGATTGAAATCGATTAAATTTATTTAATCTTATTGTATTAATGTAATTGAATCGGAGTGAATTAATCTTTCAGAAGATATCTTCCAACTTTGTATTAAAACCACACACCAAATTTCATTTATTTAGCTCAAATAATGGTAGAAGTATCGTATACACACAAAAAAAAAGATATAGCGATTAAAATGAGTGTTTCGATTTAAGAGTTTTGAAGCGTAGATATTGTTCAAAATCTCCGCTTTGAATTTTTTTAACAATTATAATAATTTTTATTTGTATATTTCAAATACGAGAAAGCAAAATAAAATAAATAACTTCAAATTGATAAAATAAATTGATGTTCTTTCTATTGAAGATTAGGTAAGAGAAATACATTGGAACATATTTCAAGATTTCACAAGAAAAAAAAAAGAAGAGGAGGAGATTTTATAAGATATTGATCTACGAAAAAAAGATCAGAGGAACTGCAGCATTTTACATTATTTTTGACTTGGCGAGGTACTTTAAATTGGCGAAAAACGATTGGAGAAAGGGCCTCTTTAAAGCATATTCACCGAGAGCTGAGTGTTTGTCAATCGACATTTTTGACGTTCGACATTTTTCTCGTCTTAAAAGAATACAGTTTTTTTTTCTTTTCTTTTCTTTTCTTTCTTTCTTTTTTTTTTTTTTGAAAAAAAAAATCATTTGGAAGACTTGCCAGCTTTTCTGATTCGCCATTTTTTTTTCTTTTAAACATTCGTTAGTCCCGAGAATTGACGTTTAAGAATTTTTTTAGGGCTGCTAGAAAAAACGTTGAAGCCATGAAAAAGAGAAAGAAGTGCTGAAATCTCTGTAGATTTGGCGCTATTTGCTGTCTGTTAAACAATGAAAAGGATAAGATCTGGAAACTAAACAGTGGCAAAAAACATTTTTATCACTTAAACATGTAAATTGTACTAAATGAGTGAACTTTCTTTACTTTGCCGATTTTCACCTGAATTTTCATTTAAAAATTGTACGTTTCAAATATAAATAAGAATGCTTTGATAACAAAAGAGATTGAAATGATGCTTTAAATTTAGTAAATTATTATAAAAATGTATTATTTTATCTTTATTCCTTTCAAACGCATGTGCTGTCAAAGAAGGATGCGTAATAATAAATTAATACTGGTAAAAGTGGGCCAACCTTTTATAAACATATTTGCTTTCAAAGAAGCATACATAATAATAATGCAATATTGGTAAAAGCATGTAAAAGAATTATTCAACCGAAAATTTCAGGCTGCCCATAATCTTTTTTATCCGCCCGTAAATATAGGAGACATCAAAATCTCCAAACGAAAACAACATCAAGTTCTCACATGATAACATATAAAATTAAAAAAAGAAAAAGATAAACTTCTATAAAATACATATATGAGTCATTGTAGTTTTGAATCATCGAGTTGATATGGTTATGAAATTACCAATGAAACCTTTAATGGATTTGATTATAATTTTGATGCATATTTGCAGTGTAAATTTTAAACCAATGCACCAAATTCAATTTTGTATCTGTCCAATTAATTTATTTCCGAATATCTGAACAAAGATGTTTTTGAATAGAATATATTCAGAAATTAAAATAAATAAATAAATATAAAAATTCGGTGCTAAAATATTATGCCACATTTCATATGTCTAGGTGAAAGCGATTTTAAGACTTACCGTTTAAAGTCAGAGAAAAATATCAAATATGGGTTTCTCAAACGCTAGAAAGTTTGAAATGTAGAAATTCATCGAATTATAGAGCTCAATTTTTTTAATGATTACGATAATTTTTCATATTGTGTCTTTTTAAAAATAAGGGGAAAAATCATAACCAGATAAAATTCTAACTTCGATACACACAAGACGAAAAAAAGTTAAACAAAACCAACATAACATGTTTTAGTGCTATTCGTTTTGAAATTGAAGTTTGGAATTTTTTGAGGGGGATTTAAAACATGTTATATCTAAAATAATTAAATATATACTTTTTCGTTAGCCGGGCAACGTTGAAAAATAGCCGAATAAATTTGGGGGGGCTATAAATTGTTTGGTGATTTTTGGCTTTAAAATCTGTTTAAGATATTTGTATTATATTTGGTGACTTTTCGCTTATTCCCGGCTAATGGAAAAGTACCCTATTACTCATTTAACTATTATATGAATGATATGAATTAAAAAAATAAGACGTGGATTTCCTGAATCGGGATCGAAATAGACACAGAATTCCATAAATTCTATGTCACCTAAACATCAAAGATCTAAAAAAAATTTATGCGATATTCTAAATTCTAAAGTTATTAGTGAGTTATTAGAAAAAAATAAATTTAATGCTTTATGAGCTAAATAACTGAGGTACGTAAATACGAATTCAGAGCAGCACAAAGATAAATTGTACTCGAAATAGGATGTACAGTAACCAACAAGCAAGAAATAAAGAAATAACTGTAACAGTATAAAACATGAGAAAGAAATCGCTCAGTTACTTACTCTAGCTCAATTCAATTCTTTTTACGCTCACTGGGAGAATACTGAGTGTCTCTCAGTTTTGTCTTGTGATGTTTTTTATCACATTACCACATATAAGTTTCTATGCGGCTTGCTAAAATCATGATAAAATTATTATCGCCAAAAATTTGTAGTTTTTTAAATTTTTGATTATTTGCCGAAGACGCCAACTTTTTTCACATTTTACTCCGCATCCATTAAAACAATCTATTAAACTATTTTTCTTCCCAGAATGTTTAATGTTCCCACAGGAAAGTAATATTATAAATTAGCAACAATATTCCAACAATGCACTATTTTGAACAATATATATTTGTGTACGAACTATAATTAAGGGTATATTATTTGTTCTTTAGTCATAATAACTGTTCTGAAGAGATAAGCAATTTTAGTTCCAAGATTACCAGACGAAATTTATTTCATCGTCGGGTGCTCGCTTTTGTTTCTTGGGTTTCTATAATTTATTCATGTAACTTAAATGAAAAATTTGATAAAGCAAGAAAGGATTTCGTTACAGCAGAAACTTTTCTAAACGAACTAATTAAAGCGTCTGCAATTCTCTTTTGTTTCTCGTTAATATAACTTAGCAATTATGTCTTTAGAAATAATATTATTATAATAATGTTACAAAATATTACCAGATATCCAAAATTATTATTGTTAGAATTCGTTTTTAAAAATAAATATTTATCTTCCAAAGCTTCAATATTTTTATTTAATAATCCTTTGAAAACAATTTCCGTTATTTCATTTTCATGAAAGGAGTTTGGTTATTTTTTATTTTATTAATTTTGAAATAAACGCTTCTGACTTTTTAACACTTAAAAATATTTCCTTCCATTTATAATTGCTTTTACAAAACAATAAATGAAAAAAAAACTTACACTTCTGTAAACTAAAAGTAGAAAAAAAACACACCCTTCATTGTCGTCTGCATTTTCACAATAGAATTTTGTCTATATTTCTAACATGGATTTAAAAATTCCAAATGTTATATCAAAATAAAATAGCATTTAAGTATTTATATTTAAATGTGTAACAAAATGTTCCTTGTAACTCTTCGAAATTAAATGTATTTTAAACATATATTTATTAATTATACGTCTAAGAATTTTGTTATTTTAACCGTCTATTTACTTAAATAGACGCTTTTATAAAATTTTGTGTTATGGAGATAGATGGCGCTGTTTCATCTTATGTTTATGTAAAAAGAATTTTTTTGAGCTTCTATGGGCAATAAAGCTGGTTCTAGTTATTCTTAAGGTATCCGACTACGTTAAAAACACTAGTTTTCGACCGCGTTGTTTTCTTCTTATTGTTATTATTTCTTATTGTTCAGACTTTCCTCTTTCCAAAACAGTTTATCTTTTGTTTCTAAGTCTTTTAGAAAAAAATGTTGTTGCGATTATAAAATACTTTACCGAAACAAAATAAATCTGGAAGCGGCATTCCGAAACTAAAAATAGGCTTCATTTTGCAAATTTTGATGTTTCCTTTTGGTGTCACTTTATAAAATAGTTTTATTTTATGTTACTGATGACAAAATATATGTTTTTAAATCGTATATCCTTTATTTCTTTTTAAAAAATTGGAAACATTTCTGTCCACTTACTGTTCTTTTTACGATCTCGTACTTGCTTTTCTAATTTTATTTTGCTTTTCTAAAAAACAAAAATTTTAATTTTCTTGAAAATTTTTACAACTTTTAATGTTTTAATAACGGATCGCCAAAAAAAAAATCTATCAAAGAAGCGAAAATTCTCCAGAAATCAGTAAAATTTTGGATATTCTAAAAAAGGTATTATATAAAAATTGCAGCATGTGTTTCTAATAACATGGGTAATGAAATAAACCAAAAGTTTTATTGTTGGTGAATTACTTTTTCATTTATATGTGTTTTTTAGAAAAATTAAGTTATCAATCTATTGAAAAAATGCATATCTACGTATATTGTTATCCATAACTTCTTAGCATATGATTATTTTTCTTATATTTTGGTTCTAATTTTCAACAATATATTCTATAACCTGTGGACAAAGAAAATTAGGATTGCTGCATTACAATTTTGTGTAGAATAATAACCGTTTTACTAAAATTTCCTTAAATTTTACTAAAAAAAATTCCTATTTCTTAAAATATATTAGATTTTTCAATTTTTTTTTGTAAATATGGTGTTTATAATTGACAATACATCTGAAAACAATAAATAGTTTTTTTAAAAAAAATCCAGTATTTCAAAAGCTTTTCTTCGAACGTAGTCGGATACCTTAAGTTTGTAGAAATCAAAGAATTTCTTCAACAAATGAAGAGAAATTGTTGATTGCAAATCTGATAATTAACAAACTTAATAAAATTTAAAATTACAGAATAAGTTGATGGAAAAAAGTGATGTTATTTAAAAGTTAAATCTTAATTTAAAAATATCATAATAATCTAGTTATCGAACTTAAAATGTTTTTGTTCGAGATTTAAAAATAGAGGGGTTAGGCAATCCATTTATAATTTGATTAAAAATTAATTATTTAAACATCCAAATTAAATCTTAAAAGATTTTTACTTATTGAACTCTGATTGTTCGTTAATACTATATGGCAGATTTGTTATCTTTATAAAAAATAATCTAGCGCATATAAGGTTTTCAAAAAATTTAGGAAAATATATTAGCTTAAAATTTTATTATTATAGTAAAACTAGGCTTTTCATTCTTTTGGTGGCTTATTTGAAACAAAAATATTTAGATTTTAATTTCTATTCATTAGATTAACCTAAACTACTTTAGAAAATATTTTACTCATTGTTGTAATATCCTGTATTGAAAAGCGCTGCTTATTCAATTTAGATCATTGAAAAAATCTAAAATTTGTTCAAATCCAAATCTGTTTAATTATTAAAAGTCATTCGTTTTTACTCTTAAGTGTAATAATTTTTTTTGTTCCGGTTAGTTTCCATTTTAAAAAAATTTCCAAATTTTTTTCTATTAGTACATGTTTTAAAAGATTTCATTGATATTTAAAATGTTTTGTCGACAGTTTTTATTTTTTAACAATATGCTTGGTGTAATTTAGCCAGGGAGACCCTTGTGATAATAAATTTTAAAGCCTTATCCAAAAATATACGTATTTAAATAAAAACAAGCAATATAAAAAAATAATAAGTTAATTCGTACTAATGTCAACAAAAAAAAATAATTTAATAATTTTTGTCGAATAATTTCAATCAATGTAAATAATTGATAATATATATATATATATATATATATATAT
>JAOUZG010021905.1:655522-669803 GCA_026289955.1 Argiope argentata
ATATATGGCCTCCAAAAAAATAAAGTTCGTATTCTTTGAAAATAAATCAGAAAAGGTTTAGAACATAATCAAAGCTCCTTTCGTAGAATTTTCAACATCATTTGAGGCAACACAGATGCAGGAATTTTCTTACGCCAGTTTGGGTAACGAAATGAAAATGTGAAATTTTTAATTTTCTTTATTCTGTAATATTTTAATTCGAAAATATTTCAAAATGAGTTTCGTAAAATTGATTAATAAACAATGTTTTATTTTAAATACCTTAAACATTAATAAAATAAACATAATATTTTCAAATTATCGGTCGAAAACATGTTAAACCAAACCTCATTAGCATGGGGAAAAAACAAACGGATTTCGTTACTTATTGCCGGCCTATTGAATGTATTACTTATTTTGGCTTTTATATATATATATATATATATATATATATATATATATATATATATTTATATATCCAAACGATAAAAATGATTTACATTTTATTTGCAAAAATAAAAATTGTTAGAAATTTAAACCAAAAAATTATAAGAAATTTTAAAATTTTAGAAATTTTGCAAGCCAATAAACTGTGTATTATGAATGAGATGGTTTTTATAAATTTCAAACTGTAAGAAATCATTTATATACAATAAAATTTTAGAGAGACATAGGAAAAAAGACAGAAATTTTGCTCAATTTTTAATTAAAATTCTTTAAAAAATGATTTTTTTAAAAACCTATCCAAAATTCATATTTTTATCTTTCAAAATATATTTGGCAGCCTTTGGCCAATCATATTTTTGTATGCAGCACTAAATACTTTATTATTTACCGAGATAAGGCTGAGTATACCATAAAGATAAATATTTCATTAAATAACTTTATAGAATATAAACCAAATTCATTATAATTAGTTTTAAATACAAAAAAAAATATAACTTTGAATTTCTTTAGTATTTTTGAATAATGAATGCCATTACACTAATGATCATTTTCCTGGATAATAATTACAAACAACAACAATTTTGTTTAAATGGAAGATCATTTGTTGTGTAGATTACATTACAATTGCTTTCTGGAATCAAATATTCGAAAAAAAATAAGAAAATAATAAGCGATGAGTATAAAAGCACACATTTAAAATCTTTTCTTTTAACTTACTGCATCGCGGTCATTTATTTAAAGGAATCAAAACATTCTGCAGCGATCAAATAAATACGGAAACATTAAACGAATCCGTTTAAGAGATTACCGTTCCATTTTTTTCGGTTATTCATTCAGCCGAAAAACTTAAGTTAGATTACCTAAATAGCTTTGCAATAACGCTTAAGAATTGAATATCATTTTTGTAATTTAAGACATTATGTATTTAAAGTCTTACATAAAAGATTGTGGGTCATAATTACTTTTTTTAAAAGCAAATTACCAACAAATATTAAATAAAATCCCAAAATACATTAAGATAGTTAAAGTATTTATATTTATTCTGATTAAATTCAACATTTCAAGTGTTGTTGTTTTTCCTATTTGGAAAAAAGTAATAATGGATTATGAAAACAAATTTAAAAGTAATTCTCATGTATTTTTTTGTTTATTCCATATTTTTCTCATTGTGTTAAGAAAAATGATTACAAACACTTTTTTGGAAGAAACTGAATAGAAAGATATAAATTAAATATCCTTAAGTTTGAATAGAAAGAAATTATTCGTGAATTTATAGCAACTCGGTTTTTTTTTTCTTATTTATCTAATGGAGAAAAAAAATGTATCACAGTAGGAAGTTTTCAATCTCAGATTTGATTACTTTTTTTGATTTATAAATAAAACTTTATGTAGCATTGCTAATAAATCAGCCCCAAAGAAACGTTAATGTCATTTCGCAAAAATTAGATATGAAACGATCCAAGAAACCACAGATTTATTTTATTCTTGTTTTTCCAGTATAAATATTTAACAGCAATTTGATGGGTTTGTTGCTCTTAAATCAGAAGAAAAAGAGTCGCATTTTTAGAAAAGTAAAAAGAAGTTATTTTGTGTGCGAATATTTTTGACGCTGCTTTTTTTTCTAAAAAAATAATAATAATAAATTTGAATGAAAATGCAGAATAATCATTAGGAAGCTTTGCTACATTTTTTTTCTTTTTCTTTCGGAAAATCATTAATCTATAATTAGATTTCAACAGTATGGTTTGCAGTTTAGGCATTTTGTGCAAACATGACTTTCATCTAAAATGTATGCATTGTAGAATACTTGATCAGTACTCTTGATAAATTCAGATCAAATAAATTTCTTTTCATGAAATATTTCGAGGTATTTATTAAAAAATGAGATTGTGTTAAATAACAAAATATTTATCCTGCAAACTTTTTTGTTGATGGATTTAATGATATATAAGATTGTATTAAATAACTGAATATTCATCCGGTAAACTTTTTTTTTGTTGATGTATTTCGTAAAAAGTAAGATTGTGATAAATAAAACAACATAAGTCCGTTACACATTTTTGTAGCGGTATTTCTTAAAAAAATAAAATTGTGATAAATAAAAGAATTTTAACCCGGTAAACATTTTTATAGCGGTATTTCTTAAAAAAATAAAATTGTGATAAATAAAAGAATTTTAACCCGGTAAACATTTTTATAGCGGTATTTCTTAAAATATAAGATTGTGTTAAACAACAAAATAATCGTCGGGTAAACTTTTTTGTTGATGTGTTTCTTGAAAAATAAAATTGTGTTAAACAACAGATGAATGGTCCGGTAAACTTTTACGCAGACGTATTTCTTAAATTATAAGATTGTACTACAAAACAGAATAATTGTATATTAAATGTCTTTGTAGCTTTTCAAGAATATCTTCAAAGTTTTTCAAGAATAACTTAATAGAATAAATAAATCTTTTTTGTAAAGGTATTTCTGAAATTATAAGATTGTATTAAATAGCAGAATAATCATCCGGTAAACATTTTAATAGACGCATTCCTTAAAATATAAGATTGTATTACATAACCGAATAATCGTCCAGTAAACTTTCTTGTAGAAGTATTTCTTTAACTATAAGATTGTATTAAATGACACAATAATCGTTTGGTGTCTTTGTTTTAAAGCTTATTTCTTGGTGAAAAATTTTAATCCATGACTGGATTTCTAAAATCTAATCTAAAATTTTAGCATAAAGCGTGTATATGTCTAGCGATATGCAAATTCTGTAACTGCAGTATTTTTGTCCCAGTAACTTCAGTCAATTCTCCAAAATGTATCACAATGGAGAATCTCAAATATTTTTAGACAATACTGATCATATAAATTCTTTTTTTGTATGAATTAGTTTTTATTGAAGGCTTTTACCAGAAATGAAATTACGTGAAATAACAGGATATTCGTTTCTTAAATTTGATACACAAATTGCCTTTTTGTAAAATATTAAGACATAATTAGTTTTAAGCAATTTAATTTACATTTATATCACAAAGGTAGCACATGATTAGGAATATATAAAATGTTTCATACTGTAAAATATCTAAAAAAGAGTTTACCTTCAATTTAGACCAAGTAATTTTTTTAATGCTAATTTCTGTTCAATGGTTCCTTTTTCAAAAATAAAATGCCATTAAATATCAGAATACTCGTTTATAAAAATTGCTGCATGGCTTGTTTTATTCTGAAAAATAATAATATATCATTAGATTTAGTAAATATTTTTTGAGATTTTTAAAGACCCTTTTTTTGGAAATTATCAAAGTGTTAGTGATAGCAATATCTCCAACCCTTCCGAAGGCACACGGAATAAACCATAAGACTGAAACCATGCAACACTGGCGGTTCCAGCGTTTGAATCCCAAAAGCTATCACCGGCTACGGTGTAACCTTTCCCGAAGGAAGTACGTCAAATCATCAGTGAGAGGGCTTAAACCTCCCCTTTGTGTACCAGGGTACCAAAATCCAACCAATATTAAGGAAGCATCTCATTCTCCTTTAAAATTTTTAAATAACAGAGTTGATGTTAAAACTTACTTTTATTTTTTTGAGTTGAAGTATGCTAACTTGTAATTAAATTTCTACTATTTGATGTGTAATTTAGTTATGCTTTGTGTAGATGACTAGCGATATTTAAAAAAATGACAATGTGGATTATCTAATGAATTATTTTCCGAAAGTAAGCTCCTTTCGTTTTTTATAGCGGATTTTACAAAAAGTAAAGCGTCATTAAATAATATAATACTTTTTCGGAAAACATGATCAATTTCTTATTTTTTGTGAAAAATAATGATAAATCATTCATTTTCAGTAATTTTCTCTTCAGTTAGCTCACATAGGATGATTTGATCATTCATTTCTTAAATCTTTCTACTATCTAAATGTTTCAATATCTATCTACTAAGTATCAACTAGCTAAGTATTTTTACTGCCATCTTCTAAGTATTTACTATGTATATGAGGAATACTTATAAAAAGAACTTCATTAAACTCTGATCAAATTAATATTCTTTATGAAGTTTTTAAAGATGGCCGTTATTATAAAATTATTAAATAACGAATTAATTATTGTTCGATGCTATTCTTATCATAAAAATATTACTAATGCTTCAAAAGTTTTCGTCCATAATATGAGTATTTGTATCATACAGTGTGCACATGGTTAGTAATATCTAAAATGGATCTCAATGTGAAACATGGGAACTTCAAATGAACAAATTCGACAAATACAGCGTTCACATTTTAAATGTATTATCATTTATATATTGGCATGCATTTGATTTAAACTTAGTGTAATCCAACGAGCAGTTAAACCACCTAAAGTATAAAATAGTAAATAAAAGCAGCTTAAATTTATGCTTCCATAAGATATTAATATTTTAATAAATGACCGAAATATAAACATAATAAATTAGAAACTAACTATTAAAGAAAGTATACAGTTATAAATTGTTATATTTTTATTGAATCCTATAGTGCAAGGTATAGGGTTATGTATAGAATAACAATTGAAGCAAATGATCTTAATGGCTTTATTGGTATATACGCATTCTTTTGACAAAACTTTCCATGACCATTTTGCACAGATGTGTCAGAATTTAAACAATGCTAAATTTCCTCCTTCAATTAAAGCTTGCTTTCTAGGCTTATTTTAATAGAACTTAGACAGATCTAACTATAAACTTAGTAAATTAGAAACTAACGATTAAATAAAATATGTAGAGTTTTTAAGTTGTTATATTTTTATTGAAACCTATAGTGCAGGGTATAGGGTACAGGTTATGGTTCAAATAATTGCATAAAAAGAAATTCAATGGTGTTGAATCGTACGATCTATGGGGCCAGTTCTAAAATTTTTGAACTGTTCCTGCCAGACATTCATTATTTTTGAAATACTGTCATATGTATTCTTTTGAAATAGTTCATAATATAATAGAAATCCTTTATTTATCGTGTAACGCTCTATTTTTACTAAAACTGAACTATCATCTGTCAATTAGTTGTTTGAATAATGATAATACTTTATTGCAAATATGGTGGGAAATTTAAATTTTGCTTTAGTTTTGGAACAGTCTTTAGAAATATTAAAACTTTCTCGCTAAATCCGCATACCAAATTTCATCCATTTAGGTCCAAGTGATATGAGTTATTTTTATCGTGAGATATATTTCTGAAAACAGGATTTTTGTTCACAGTCAGGCTTAAGCCCTGTGGAAATGTCAAAATATGAATCTTGCGTTTTTTCAATGATACAATACTTTTTTTTATATAGTTCAATGCCTACTATATAAAAAGAAAGCATTCAATTTCTACTATTAGCTCTCACTATCCCTATACATATTTATATATCTTGTTCAAATTTTCAATTGTTCATAAAACGTTTTATTCATCCACTCAAGTTCAAGTAAATTTTAAAAAAAAAACTTATAATGTATGACAATTGATGTAAACACAGTTTTTTTTCAAATGTTAATTCATTAACTTTTTATTAATTAAATAAAAACTAACTTTTTCACCAAAAATCTTAATTTCCCGGCCGAGAAATAATTAGGTTTGTTTTTTTCCGAACACTAATGAGGTTAGGCTTAACATCTTTTCGGGCGATTATTTTAAACGATTATGTTTATTTTCATAATGCCATTTCATTTAAAATTGAATATTGTTAATGAGTTGATTTTTCAAATTCATTTTGAATTGCTTTAGAATTAAAATAATACAGAATAATAAAAATTAGAAATTTCTCATCTGTATTACGTTACCTTAATTGGTGTAGAAAAACCACGTATTTTGCGTTGTCACAATTGGCGTTGAAAATTCAACCCTTGTATAACTTTTTGATAATATAATTTGTAGTAATTGTAATTGTCTGACCATGGTAGTTTGGCTGGTATGGCGTTGGATTCGCATCCCTTGGGCTCCATATATATAATAGAGAATGGAAATTGCCAGGAAATTTGATTTATATTATGTCACTTAATATTGTGATTATGTCATATTTGTATACATATTTATATTAGTTGTAATTATTTAATAACGAGTAACCAAAATAATTTTTTTTGTAAACATAAGTAGGAATTGATTTAAAAAATCATTTTTTAATTAATTGTTTATAAGAGAAGAAATCCTCTATTTAATTATTATTTTCTTAGTTACTTCTTTTTTGTTCTCAAAAATTCTGTATCAGAAAAGAAACGCTTCGAGATATGATGTTTTTTCAGGATCGCATTTTTCTCCCTGTTGCAGTTTATCTTATCTCATCTTTTGCACATTTTCATGCCATTAACCTCGCGTCTAAACTCCCGAACTTATCCGGCATACCACACATTCCTTTACTTGGCGATTAGTCATCTGAGCACGTATCCTTGGCAGATAAATTATTTTCGCCAACAGTGTTCCTTAATTCGAAACTCTCCGTTTGGCGGTGTATTTAATTATTCATCTTTGATATAAATCTGCTTAAAACACGCTGTCTATTGATATTTTTTCTTTAAAAAGATTTATAGCACTGTGAATAATTAAACAACCCGCTTTTAATCTTTATTTACTAGGAAGGGATAAAGTATTATTAATTTCTTTTGCTTTGCATTTTGTGGGATTATCCATCAAATAAAGTTTAAAAAAAATTAAAAAGTGCTCAGAATCGTTCGAGTTTAGGTTGAAATAATTGAAAGCTTATTTTGACGTTGAAATAATTCTGTTTAGTGGTTAATTATAGATAAATTTAATAAATTTTAGTTCAAATATATTAATGAATAAATTAAATATTTTATTTTTAGAAGCTAATAAATATAGATATTCATAGATATTATATGAATTTTAATTTTTTAATTATTTCCTTAATGTTTATTAAATTAATAAAAATAATATTTATAAACTTTTAATTAAGTATGGATTTTGTTTAAATATTTTTTTCTAATAATATGTTAAACTGTCAAGAATATTTTACTAAATATGTTAAATATATCAAAATTTTTTCAACAGTATACTCATTAACATAAAAATCCTGTGAAATATTTCCTGAACGTCATTACATATATGTTATCTGATGTAGTTTGCTTTTTAACATGTGATGTAAATTGCCAATGTGAAATTATATATTTTTTGTTAAAATACTATCGCTATTTAAATATTTGTAAATTAGTTTTCATTAAAACTTTGTAAATTTGTCAATGTTACTTAAATAAGATTCGAAATATAACATTACAAAAATATACAATAAAGCTTAAAGTAATTATGCATCCATTTCAATTTTTAAATGACGTGAAATTCATAAATAATAAAAAAAATCATAAAGTCCTAGAAAATGATAATATATTTAATATTATCACTAGCAAAATTCCTCATTTTTTTAACAACTTGTTGCTTTCTAAATTTTAATATCAAGATAAAGCAAAATATAAATTCTTTTATACGTAATATTTTATTTGAAAATAAAAACAAAATAATTTTATCGTTTGAAAATTTATTTTTACTGTGAAAGAAATTGAAATAAAATATCGATAAAATGAGAAATATTTTATCGTTTGCATTTTAATATTTTATCAAGAGCGAAGAAAGAAATTATTATTTTTTAATTTCAGAAAAATTACGATTCTGGAAAATAATAATATCGATTCTTAAAAATCAATCGTATGTTAAATTTTAGTATTTAGATTTCAAATGATGTTTCAAAATATAATCAAATGTTGTGAGCGTTTTCATTCGCAATTTAATGTGCAAATATTTTTTTTTAATTCACTTTCTAAATAAGATTGAACTTTAAAAAAATTTCAACTTAATGAGACATATTTTAGATATCAATTTTATAGGAATAATATTTTTTAATATCAATTGCAAAGAAAATAATATTATTTAAATGATAAATATACTATCTTTAACATGTTTAGATTTTTTTCGTTTGTTAAACAACTAATTAATATTGAGATTTTAGCTTTTTGTTAATAACGAACAAGTGAAAAATAGCTTTTATTGACACAAAATTTTATCTGAATTAAATTTATGGCTCAAATTGAGTAATTTAGATTATTATTGTTAACATTAAAACATTAATTTTTACTCATATAGATTTGAATACATCCTTTTTTAGATTAACTGATTGGGGAAATTGGAACTAAGAACTATATTATTATTCTACCGACCACTTAATTTATTATATAGTTCCACCAACCTCTGATTTCACAAAATTTATTAATGAGAAAATCCTAGAATTTTATAATTTTAGAATGATTAAATTACTATATCATTCATTTTTGCTTATAAATAATTATAAAATTACTGGAAGATTCCATTTTTCCGACATTTGTTTTGTGAAATCATGCTTTCTTAGCCAAAATACTTCGATACGATTCCCATACTAATTATTTATGAATATTTTTCAATCTTATATACATATGAACTTGCCATTTAAATAAAAAAAAATCTTGAATCCCCTTAACCTTAGCATGTCATTCGAAATTATATCATAATTTATCCTCTATATTACAGTATTATCTTCTATATCATAGTATTATCTTCTGTATTAAAATATTCATTTTACAGTTTTTATATTAATTTTTTTTTAACTTGCATTCAGTTTTAACTCTATAAAATTTTATCAGAGACCGAAATGCATAATATTGTCACCATGAGAACCAAAAGGAAAAGGATCTTACAGTTAGCTATAAAAATGTCTTTTTGTCTGTGTCTGTATAAAAAGTTTAGTTTAGTTATAATAACATTCCATTTTAAAGCAACCCTAAGGTTGTTTTGGTAACAGATCTCGCAATTTTAAACAATGGTCAGATCACGTGGACGACACCTGAGCTGGTATTGCCCCTCCGAAACTTCCACATCTGGCAGTAGGAAGGCGTTTGAATTTGGCGGATATAACGTCGTCCTGCACCGTTTATACAACGACTCTTTGGTGGAATCGAATCTTTAACCGGAAACCTTCTAGTTCCATACTCACGATTTTATCCCCACAGTCTAGTTTTTCAGGGAAATACACCTATATAGATAAATTTAAAATGGGAAAAAAATATTAAACGTTAAAGTAAAAAAAAGTACAACAAAATGCGTACTTCCAAACCAGGACCCAGAACACTTATGCTATTTAAATTATTTTGAACATTATATAGCACTTCCCATATTTCAACGCGGAAGTTAAATTTACTTATTCTCATTGTTAATTTTAATTTTTTTGCGTCTTAGTAAAATATGTATTTTTTTTAAACGACTGTATAGATAAGCACAAATATCAAAACCTTATCTAAACAAAAAAAATCGTTAGAGCTGTTTCCAAAATACATGAAATACATTAATTTATATATTTATTATATAAATTGCTCTCTTTAAATTAAATATATTTACTTAAAAATTATTATAAATGTATATAATGTATTTAAATTATATCTTATATTTATTGCATGTAGTAGCGATTTTTGGGAAACAGCTTATCTCTTGATATTATTGATTCATAAATGAAACTTTTGCATATACTTTTACTGCCATAAGAAGAGATATTCAATACTTTTCGAAAGACTATTTTACATTCTTTCTTATCGATACTTTTGAGAATGCGCAGATGCAAATTTGTATATTTTAGTTCTAAAAATAACTAATAAACCTTTCCTTTCATCTTAGCAATCTCAACATCAACAACAAAAAAAAACTAAAAGAAAACTCCAATAAACTTTAGAATATTCTTAAGAGAAAATATGTAGTTTCAGGTTTATGAAAAACGCAGGTTACTTCCTCATCGATTTTAAATTTTATATGGACTTATAAAAAGTCAAAAGTTCTCAGTTTTCAGTTTAAAAATATAACAAGAGAACTCCATCATTTTAAGATAATTTTTACTTTTCCGAAGTTAGCTTAAATTGGCGAAACACGATTAAAGAATATCTTTCTTCGATGCATATATTCCGAGAGTATAAGTCATACGATCTTTCTGACATTCGACAATTCTCAACCTTCAAAAAGAATATAGTCCACAGTTCCCAAAGAAAATTCACTATGAAAAACTTGCCAGCTTCTCTGATTCGCCATAGATTTCTTTTTTTTTTCTGACCTTCATTCGTTTCGAACACTGATGTTTAAAATTTCTTTTTAAGGGTTACAAGGGAAAACAGCGAACGAATTAGGGAAAAAAAGGGAGAAAAAAAGATGGCGCTGAGTTGGCTGAAGACTTGGCGCTATTTGTAGTTAAACAATGAAAAGGGTAAGATCTTAGAAATAAAAGGCGCTAGCGATGCAAAAAAGTTTTTATCGCTTAAACTTCTAAATTGTGCTCAAAGAGTGAATTTTCTTTTTTTTTCTTTTTTTGCACCATTTTCTTTTCTTTATCTCGGACTCTCCGGATTCTGATGTTATATATGTATATAAATAAAACTGATGTGTGAACGAGTGATGGAAATATGGTAAATTAAAACTTAAAGCAGTAAATTTCTGATTTTCTTTTTTTTCGACCTTTATATTAATAATAATGTTTTTTTAATGTTATTTTAAAATTGTTTAAGTATGTAGTATGTAGGGGGATTTAAAAATTATTTAACAATTGAAAATTCAACAATTCAAAGAATAATATACAGGTAGAGATATAAAAATTGACATACATGTTTGATATGAACAGTGTTCATTGAAATATTTTATTGAAAGAGAAAAAAGGATGCGAAAATTGAAACAAGATTACGATTACTTGTGCAATTTGCTGTGGCCCGACGGACTATACGCTGAAATTCTGTCAACTCTTATAATTGCAAATTTTGAGCTACTCAAAATCCTAGAACTCTTGTGGAAATCCCATTGCATGTTTGTGAGATTATCCTGTTTTAGATCTGCAGCGATCGTCCAGTTTTATTAGGGTTATGGCAACTTTTCTCGAAATCTACAGATATTCTTTACAATATTCTTACAGATATTCTTCAGATATTCTTACAAGGTTACGATTACAAGTCCAACGTGCTGTGGACCGAAGAACTACACACTGAAATTCTCTCAACTCCTTAAATTGCAAATTTTGAGCTACTGGAAATCCTAGAACTCTTGTGGAAATCCCATTGCATGATTGTGAGATTACCTTGTTTTAGATCTGCAGCGATCGTCCAGTCTTATTAGAGCTTTGACAACTTTTATTCAAATCTACAGGTATTTTTTACAATTGTATGCGCAAAATTATGTTTCGACTACAGGCATTGTAGGCGAATTAAGATCTATATGTTCAGAATTTATAATAACGAAGAACATTATAAACCAGTTCTTAAAAGTGTTTCTCGTCGCCAGATATTATTGGCGAATGACTGTCGATGTTTAGAACACTTGTAATAAAAACATATCGCTTGTTAAAAAAATTACATTAATTATTTCTTTTGAGACCATATAAAAAGTTATACATTGGCCTTTTTTTATGTTTCAAAGAACCTTCCGAACGATGTCCTGGCAGATACGTATCGTGTCTCGATTGTGAATTGGGCTACATACGCTCGAGTCCGTGTTCGAGCATGTTTACCCTTATCTGTTTTATCTGTGATGTGTTTGAATGCCCCCCTTGTAAAAAGGGGCTGTGCAAGCCCCTTTTACAAGGGGGGGGCTGTTCCTTATGCCATGTCTATATGTAATGTGTTGTCTACTTCTATAAGCCCCGTGTGATACTGGCAAACTGGTATACAAGTTTTTCTAAATGCTCATTAAAATGAGTCTCATGTTATTTCAAATGTGTGTGTCATTTTTTATAATACTACCTATATTTATTTCAATGTTAATGTTCACACTATACATGATGTATCTTTGCTTCAAATCTTCTTTTTATCGTCAAAAATTATTTCACTTTTTTTTTCTTTTCATGAAATTGATTGTATTAAATTTGGACAAATAATTATAATTAAAAAAATAGTAGCAATTTAAAAAATTGTTTCAATTTTAATATATTATCATATTTTCTTAAAACTTAATAAATTTTCTACTGATGAGGTATATACATGGAATAAGTTATGTGACTTGATTTCTTTTTTAAGTATTATTTTCGACTTACTTATTTTCCGAAATATAAAAATACTCCTCTGTCTTTCTTTGTTAATTAATTCTGTTAGTTCACACTGTCCTTATATATACTTTGTTCAAATCTTCATTTATTATAAAAAGTAATATATTGATCCATTCAGGTTCAAATACATTTTTTTAAACTAGTAATGGATGACACTTGACGTTAATAAAGTTTTTTTTTTTAAATACAACTTCATCAATTAAACTTAATAAATTTTGGTGCAAGTGTAGTTTAACCTACAGCTTGGCGCACTTTTTAAAAATCGCCAACCATGGATCACAGACAAGAGCACGTGTCACCTCTTCCGGTCAAAGAGAAAGATACCGCAGGGTTGCCAAAATAAAAAGAACATGGTTGCCAACGTTAACATATTATCTGCAACTTGGCAAAGAAGGGGTTAAACTACACATCAACCTAAATTTTTAATGTTTAAAGTAGAGTTTTAGCTATTTGTAATGAATATTGAAACCAGCAGACAGTATCTTTATCTTTAAAATGCGAAAATTTCAGTATTTTTCAACTGAGTGTGAAAAATAAGTGTTCGATTCCTGCAAAATTCAATCATTTTTTGATAAATTTAATTTATTATTTATAATATAATAAAAAAACTAAAATAATTTTTTCTTGACCTAAGTAGGAATTGACATTAATCTTTGTTTTCATATTACTTGTTTTTAATAAGAATATTTTCTTTCAGGGTCTAAACTAAAATCCGAGGGAAAAATTCCTTTTGCGTCAAGGTCAGTGTCGGAATTTCTCTCCTGATTTTCATGCCCTGCTGCTTCTCATTTCCTTCAGTCACATCAACGTCAAAACATCCCACCAGATTTCCCATAATTCCGCTGTCAGTCAGTGTCTTTCATAACGACAAAATGTTCGGTAGCCAAAATTCTTTCACATAAAATTCTGCGATCGGTGTGTTCACGTCAGGGATTGAGCTGTTTCCTAGAAATTAAAATTATACTAGGCTGACATTTCAAGGAAAGATTGTTAAAAAGGGATTAACATTAAAAATTTATAAGTATATTTTGAGCTGGAGAAGGGTATAAAATGCAAACATGTTTTGGTAGTTTTAAGAGCGAAATAGTAACCTTATATTTAATTAAATTTCAAGTAATTAAATCTCAACTTTTGTACAAAAAAGAAATTTATTCAACTTTATAATATATAAGAAACGTATAAATGGTGTAGAATAATTTCATAATATCATACTTCTGATTATTATTTCATATTTATGTATTTTCTTTCTTTCTTATGAATTTTCTTTTTTTTAATTGTTTTTGATATCATTTTTAGCACTCCAGACTTTTAAAATATTGACTTGATATTCGATTTTTGATTTTTTTTAAATATATTATTTTTTGCTTCGTAATACAACACAACAATGAGACTACCTCTTCAAAAAATTATTTTTATTTCCTGGTGTAAATATCATAGAAAAAATACTATAATCGTTCAAATATTTGAATTCGAGATTCCAAATATTCTAACCTTTATGTTTTACATCTCCCTGGATTAGAAAAAACAAATTTTTGATTTTTTTAAATTTGTCTGTTACAAAAAAACCGCTTTAAGATAGACGATTTAATTTTATATAGGTCTTTAGACTAACTTTGTAAATTATAATCCCTATTTTTAGTAAATTCTATTCATGTAAGTCCATCTATCCGGCTTATCGTATTTATGTAAACACGGTAAATACAAAACGATGAGAACAAAATACGTAACTTTTGGTTCATTGATTCAGCATATATCGAGTGAACACCCACCAAATTTTGAGGAATATATATATAGCCATACGAA
>JAOUZG010021905.1:695276-728668 GCA_026289955.1 Argiope argentata
GATTAGTAATTTACATAAGGTCCTATTAAACTTTTCCGCAATAAATTCGCCTGCTGACACAACCACAACTAACAAATTGATTTCCATAATAGTACAAGATATTGAACGATATCCACTTTATTTTGTTCGATATTTTGGATATCAGAGCACAATTTTACCACAAAATAATAATAAAATGATTTTTCTGACCCTCTCCCCCTTGAAGCCCATGGAAACAAACTGAATGACCTGACCTCCGCTACAGCAACACTATGTTTGAATCCAAATCGCCACCACTGTATGCGTACAATGCTTCTCCTGGGATGTAACCCCTTCATTGATAGTCCTGTCATTGTATTCAACCCCCTTTTTTGTACTCACCAGGATGGCGAGAACAAATCACTATCCCGGAACATACTCATTTCCATTTTTGAGGTGCATCTAATGGGAGGAATGCCGCCAATACCACGAGATGTTAATGCAATAATTTTCAGCCTTATTTGTTAGGAGTATTAGAAGCGACACTAATCCTTATACATCAATTGAAGCATGACGAAGTATAATTTTGATGGTGGTCCTGTTATGGTAACCATCTCCCACTTTTTTTTTCCCTCACCAAATTGACGAGAACCAATAACTATCTCAGAAGTTTCTCCTCATTGTTTTTATCCCCCTAATGGGAGGAATCCCCAATAACATGATACCGTCGCAATATTTTTCAGCTTTATGCGGTAGAAGCCTTAGAAATGACATTAATCCTTATACATGAATTGAAGCATTTTGATGTATAACTTTGATGGTGGTCCTGTTATGGTAGCCATCTCCCACTTTTTTTTCACTCACCAGGGTGACGAGAACCAATAACTATCCCAGAAGATTCTCCTCTTTGTTTTTGTCCCCCTAATGGGAGGAATGTCCCGATAACATAAGATACCTTCGCAATATTTTTCAGCTTTATGTGGTAAGATTATTAGAAATGACATTAATCCTTATACATGAATTGAAGCATGGTGAAGTATAATTTTGGTGGTGGTCCTGTCATGATAGTCAACTCCCATCATTTTTTTCACTCACCAGGGTGACGAGAACCCCTCACTATCTCAGAAGTTTCTCCTCATTGTTTTTGTCCCCCTAATGGGAGGAATGTCTCTGATAACATAAGATACCATCGCAATATTTTTCAGCTTTATGTGGTAGGAGTATTAGAGGTGACATTAATCCTTATACATCAATTGAAGCATGACGAAGTATGAATTTGGTGGTGATCCTGTCATGATAGCCAATTCCCATCTTTTTTTTTCACTCACCAGAGTGACAAGAACCCATCACTATCCCAGAAGCTTTTCCTAATTTTTGCTGTCCCCTAGTGTGAGCGATGTCCCTGATACCATGAGATACATTTGTAATATTTTTCAGCTTTATGTGGTAGGAGTATTAGATGTGGTATTAATCCTTATACACCAAATGAAGCATGACGAAATATAATTCTTTATTCAATATTTAAAAGATATTGAAAACTTTTATTTGAATCTAATACATAAGATGTCTTTTAGAGAATACATCTTTCGTGCATATACTATTTACGATAAAGGCTTCGATGTTTTAATACACAGCCTGTTATTAGGGGCTGCGATGTTTATTTTTGCAACGGGACGTCGAGCTACTGAACAATGACGCGAAAACTTTCGCCATGATTGAAAGGTTCTCCGGACAGCTCTTTGGGAAGCAAGATGGATCTGGTCGATGACTCGTCCTCGATCGAAAATAATATCAATCTCCCGCGATTTCTGGTTGTTTCCCGCTTCGAAGGAGGTGCAGCGTCTCGTGAAATTCGCCATCGATTAAAGCGGTCCACTGATCCCGTAATCGCCATTTAAGAAAAGAGTTTCATTGTCCTGCTTAAGGAATGGCTACGGCTTAGTTGGAAGTATTGAAAATTACAAATTTTATTAACAGGGCATAATTTTATAAATTCCTAACAACATAATATTTCAAGCACCAATTTTTAGATTCAATGGCATTGATAACTTTTTTCTACCCCACTTCTCTCAAAACAGTATGTTTCAATTTGAATCCGAATTATCTTAATTTTATCTCTACCTGTAATTGCGAATGTATTCTAAGTTGAAAACCTTCTGAGCGAAAAGAAATTCCTTCAAATGAACTGATAATTCCTTTCTACCCAATTCTCTCTCAAAATAGTATGGTTCAATTTGAATGTGAATTATCTTAATTTTACCTCTACCTGGAATTGTGAATATATTCTGGGCTGAGAAGATTCTGTGCCAAAAAAAATGTCTTCAACTGAATTTATGTTTTCTTTCTAGCCAATTCTCTCCCTAAACAATATATCTCAATTTAAATGTGAATTATCTTAGATTTATCTCTAAATGGAATTGTGAATGTTTTCTAGACAGAGAACATTATGTGTCAAAAGAAATTCCTTCAACTGAATTGATACCTCATTTCTTCTTCACTTCTCTCAAAACAGCATGCTTCAATTTAAATGTGAATTATCTTAATTTTATCTCTGTAATTTTGAATGTTTCTGGGCAAGAAACCTGCGGTTCCAAAAGAACTTTCTTCACCTGAATTGATAACTCATGTCTATTTCACCCCCTCCCTTCGAAATTGGATATTTCAATTTAAAAGGGAATCTTTTTATTTTTATTGCTTTCTGGTATTATAAATTTATTTCTAGAAGACAGCCACCTTAGCTTAAATATTTGTCGTAGTTTCTAATGGCACTTGCAAGGAACAAACATTATGATGCAGTCAGCGATTTTAAGTGGCGGGCGTGTCTCTTGTTTCAAGTAACGCCATCTAGGTTCAAGAGTGCGGCTTAGCTACGTACCCATAAATTATCTTTCATAACCCCTTTTTACTGGGGGGGATACATTAATAACATCTCCCAGATAGAACAGAGCAACATCTCACTGAAGAACAGCCATTTCCGAACTAGAAAGTGAACACTGCAAGCCTCTAACACGAGAACGATGCACTACCTCTGTGCCATGATGTTGGTGAGCATAAAGAAACTTTAAATGAACCCATTACTATTCCACTGTTTTAAAGTTTATTGTTTTATTATTTTAATTTTATTGTTACCTGGATTTGTGAATGTAATTTAAACAAAGATCTCTATGAGCCTAAAAATGCTACCTTCAATTGATAATTCATTACTATTTTACTGCTACTCACGACTTATCAGTAAAACGATCTAATCACATTTTGAAGAATTCTTCTTCAAAAGTCTATTTCCTGTAAGTAAAAGCAATGAAATGTGAAAATATTGAAACAAAATCAGTTAATAAGCTTCCAATCAATAAATCCTTTTTTACTAATTATTCGTGATAAATTTGATTCTAAAAAGACTACTGTCATTAACGATATCTGTTCCGATTTCGAATAAAAACTTTCAAATTAGTCTCCCACCTATTATTTCTTCGAAGAGTGTATAAAAATTCCTATTCCACAAATTTAATTTTAAAACTGCACTTGAATTACATAAGGATAGCTAAGAAAAGTCTATTAAAGAGGCTGTTTTCATAGTAAAAAGTTTTTTAATGAATTTAAACTTTTCGATACTATCGTTTCAGAAACATTAGGGAATACGCAATTTGTTAATACATCCAGAAGACCAAATAAAACATTATTTGTCCAATATTTGTGAAATAAATTGATAAAATAAATTATTTCTTAAAATAGCATTAGAAAATTATCTGGTTCTATCCTCCCCCAATTTTTTTTTGTGAAGATGGAACATGAGAGTAGCCAAGGTTCGATATATCTACTCACTATAATATTATTTCGTAGAAAAACGAAATCTTTCCATTATATATAAGAAGTTCACGAAATTCAATAGACATAAAAGCAAAAACATATGCTGCTCAGAACGAAACGACATTATTTTGCAGTGTCACCATTTTTCTGAAGCAAATACCTCGACACTTGTTGAGGAATACATATTTCTTAGTTCTGATTTTATTATCCCTTTCTCATTTTGTTTCATGTTAGAGTTTGTTTTGATTTTTATCTTGACGAGGAGTTTTTAGTAATTTAAAAATACCATTAGACACTAGATCCTTTGCGCAGTCTGCTCATGATGTTCTGACCTGTTGGCTGGATGTATTTGCCATATTAAATACTGGGCAAAATTAAATATTGGAGCAGGTAAAGCCTTGATGCATATCTTTATATCCTTCCCAAGTCCTGCTTTGCTGCTTCATCGTGGCGGGAAGGTGACCCTTGACGAGGTGGGTGGTGTACGTCTGGAGTGTATTCTCCTGGTAGAGTTACCCAAGGCGTGAAGGCCACCCAATTATGTCCAGCTAATGCTTAGCAGGCAATTCGAGTAAACGTCAGACTCCAGCCCTTGTGGTTCCTCGTTAAATTGGAGTTACCTCATACCCAGGGCCATGAATCAGTCGCCTCAAGATGGTTCTCATATACATGCCCAATCTGCCTTAGCTAGGCTAAAGTCTGGCCACATTAGAAGTCTGTTCTTCGACGGTCCTAACAAGACCTTTCTATTTGCCCTTGTTTGTTTATAGCCTCTCCCTCTCATATGATTTCTTGTATCGGTGCCTCTGTGAGACAACTGTCGGATGAGAGAGATAGTGTTATTAATATTTTGGACATGGTATAGGGGGTCTAGACCAAGGGGATCAGCAACAACAACAAATATTTATATCGATATTATTCACTAAAAAGACTAATACCATGAATTTTCTACGATATGTCAATAGAGACCAATGGATTAAGAAACTAAACTATAATGATTGTAAAAATATACATAACTCGGAACAAAATATCATCATTTTCCAATATGATCACTTTTCCCAAGAAGGTATCACCATTTGCTGAAGATTACATATTAGTTACTCTCTTTTCTTTCATTTTGTTTTATGTTAGCAGGAGTTTATACGAATTGTTTTGTGTTGCAATGTGTCTCAAGTCACTGGAAGTTTGATTAATCTGCTCATGATGCGTCAGTCTAGTGACTTTACGTCTGTCAAATATTGATTTTTGCCCGAAAAAAATGTCGGAGACTTCCCAACATTGATGTATATCAGCATTTGGAAAGATTTCAATGGGCAAATGAAGTTCATGCATTATCTATGAAAAGTCCATAGACTAATTTCTCTAAGAATTCAGAGTGAAACAGCATTAATTGCCAGTATCAATATTTTTCTGAAGCAAATACTTCGCCACTTACTGAGGAATGCATATTTTTTAGTTTCTTCATTCTCTCTTTCTCATTTTGTTTCATGTTGGAGTCTATATAGATATTTGCTTTTGATGGAAATCTCAGTAAACTACTGGCAGGAAACGGAATTTTCACAGTCTTCCCATGATGCACCGCTAGATGTTTATCTAGTATTAATTTCTGAGTGAAGATGAATTTTAGAATCATTAAAGCATTGATGTGTCTATTATTCTGATATTATTTCAAAAAAATTCATGGATTGTCTATGAGAAGTCTGTAGAGTGATTTTTACAAGGATATGTGTTATTAAAACAGCATTATTTGACAGTTTTGCCATTTTTCTGAAGCAAAGGCTTGGTCATTGTTGAAGAATGCATATTTCTTTGTGATTTTTTGTCTTTTTTTATTGGCGTAAGTTCTTATTTTACTTTTTGATTTTGACGCAGAATCTGTAGCAATCTACCACCAATCACAGGAATTTTTCTTTATGTGATCATGATGTGTCACCTTTGTTCTATAAATCTGGCTGACAGTTTATATCGGATTTCATTTTTTAATTCCATGTGTTTTTACAAGAGTATATTCAATCACGCTTATAATTTGATGTTTTACAACAGAAAGAGGGTTCAGTAGTATCTGAGAGTATAGAACCCTGAGCATTCGTGGGCAGAAATCTGATTGCCAGTGCCTGAAGACACACGCGTATCTCATCCGTATGCACAATCCCGTTTTACAGGGGTGGCACAATTCCAACCTCACAGATAGAAAGTAGAAAAAACATTCATGCCCTGACCGGGACTCGAATCCGAAAAACCCATATCAAAAGGAAGACGCTTTAACTCTGATATAGGGCACCGGCTAAATGTAAGTTCTTATAACGTATAGGGTGGGACATTATAAACATTTTACTTCATGTGCTGCGAATAAGCAGTTGTGTCACAAGTTAGAATTCAATTTTTTTATTTTTGGTGAATACCATTTCAGGGAGTTTCTATAATTTACTAAATAAACCTGAATAACATGACATCAGATCGAGTTTGCTTTTTTGTTTAATGGCCCCAGGCAGCAAGAATTGTTGAAAACACATTGGCGATTGGTCGCCTCCATTGGCTACAGCTCGCGAGTATTTCACTGATGTTGGCGTTGCATTGGCGCGATGTCGGGTTCTGACCAGTTTTTAGCTTGGCACGACCTCGTACGCCGACTTAGTGAAAATTGTCGTTTCAATGTAATCGCCCCCTACTCTCGCCGATAACAGGAAAATCGCTTTTCCTAGACGACACTTTGTGAATATATGTTAGGAATTTCCCATGATTCACCTGGTGTTTGTTGTATTTTGGAATTCAACCAGCAACGCGTGCTATCATTTCAAGAAACTTGGTAAGTGTAAATATATTTATTACTGTATATATTTTTTAAATAGTATAGTGTTTATTCTAAATAGTGAATAAAAAGGATTTTTTTTTGTTAAGGTTGTTCGAACTTATTGATTACCTTATACAAAGAGTTGCAAGTGATATTATTAGCGTTAGGTGAAAACGACCATTAGGCCTAATCCATTGTTACGATCCATAGTTGATCACTCTGTTTCATTTAAGAGCTAAAACTTTATTAATTGAGTTATCGTCATTTCTTTTCTTGCGTGTATTTTTTTTTCAAGTGATTTTATTTTTTGTTATATTTTTATTTTGAGTTTTCTTAAATTATTCCTGCTATTTTTCCTCTTTTACAATTTCTTTCGATTAACATTTTCTAATAAAAGAGATTTTTAAAAAGTATTAAATAACGTTCTTATTTTTCGGTATGGCAATAAATTTGTGTAATTATATTTTTATTTTGACGTAAGGCTAAAAAAAGCTTACCTTAGTAGGTGATAACGCGCCAAAGATAGCAACCCCGTTTTCTCTAATATGGCAACCCTTTTTAGCTTTCACATTGAAAAGAGGTGTCCCGAAAGATTACACAAGCTCGTTGTTGGCGACTTTTGGGAAAAGTGTGCCAAGTAGGCGGTTAAAATACGATCGTATTGTTAGGAAAAAAATCTTTAAAACTTGGATTGAGTAGGCATTTTTGAATACTCTAATATAAATAGTTTATAATTGTGTCATATTTCGTAAAATAATAACAAATTTTACTCCCATTAATTTAAGTTGTTTTTATTTTTCTTTGTTATTGTAAACACTATTAAAAGTTTGTCTACACAAACCATTATCATAGCAAAGCTATTATCATGCCTATGAAGTGCTGTAAAACGTTTGCACGTTAATTACACATCTTCATTTATCAACAAATATTTATTGTACTTTTAAAATAAGTGAAAGCTCAATCATTATTTTAATTAAGAAATATGTTTTGTAGGTTCATCAGATCTGCTCATAAAGAGAAAGTTAACCTGAAGAAAAGCATATACATAATATTTTATCTGCGTTGCTAAAAAATTATGAACAGAATGACTGGACATTGAATATAATGCCTATAACTGGTTGGCAATGTATGAAAATTCATATTTCATACAATTTCTAAAAATGACAAAATGTCAAATATATCTCCTATTCAATGAATGGAAATTTTGTGCACTTCAAAACTGAAAATGCAATGTGAGGTAAAATAAATTCTATAATCAATCAGAAAATGCGAGCAACAGGAAAATTTGTCCTCGTTTCTTTGAAAACTAGTGTGGGAGATTCTATTCCTGAAGTCGACAAGAGGCAAAATGATATATTGATAATTATAATGTGTGAGCTAGAGTATTGTTTCTACTGATTGTAACTGCAGAGGGAAATTAGAAACAATTCTATGTAAGATTTCAATTTAATTTATGCTTTAGAACTTGCTTAGAATTGAAAATATTCCTGACCATGATATTCCTGTCAGGTCAGTTCCATTTTGGCAGCCCAGTGGAAGCAGCCAAGGAGTTTCCAAACTTATGTGTTAAACAAAATACCAAAATATAATATGCCTTTGCATGAAACATATAATGAATTTTCAAATGTTATCCAAGCCTACTACATTACAACAAGTAGGATTATTTCAATTTTCATTTTTTTATATGAAACCTTTTTTCATTTATAAGAAAAGAATCAATTTTATTTTGCATAACTTTCATTTTCCTTTATATATTTTGAATAAATTTTATAATAGCAGCCTCTTTTTTTTCAGAATAACAACTCAAGCAATGAAAATTCTAGTTAACTGAATTAATTTTTCCTTTCGTTTAAATTCTTTCTTTTTGTTCACAATTTTAAATGTTCAAATGAAAGAAGTTTTAAAAAGTATTAAATATCGGTTTTATATTTTGGTATTGCAATAACATTTGTATAATTATTTTTATTTTGACATGAGGTTTAAAAGGCTAAGCAGAATATATTTAAATATATTTACTGTAAACTTCAAAACAGAAATTTCTTTAAAACTTTAGATAATTCAGGCATTTTTTAATACTCTTATATAAATAGTTTCGAATTATTTCATAAAATAATCACAAATTTTACTCCCATTAGTTTCAGATATTTTTATATTTTTCTCTATTATCCTGTTTATGAAGTTCTATAAGACTTTTACTTGTTAAATACTTTTCTCCAACTATCAAATATTTTATATAAACTTTTTTTAATAAAAGGGAAAACTCAATAATTATTATAATTATTTTCTAGGCTCATGAAAGGTGACCAAAAAGGAAAAGTGAATCTAAAGAAAGGTTTCTTATATTTAGGAGATGATTCAGTTATACATATATATAATATTTACATAAATTGTGTGGTATTTATATAAATTTGTAGAAATTTCAAATGCTTCAAGTATTATAAATATTTTTTTAATTAAATTTTGTTTATAAATGATGAGAAAATATTATTTATTTATTCATGATAGTCATCGAGTCAGTTTCAGGATGCTGCTTGAGTGTACACGTTCATTACAGAAAATTCAATCTAAAATTTGAACTATATCATTTTACTTTGTATTTGTGAAATTTTATTTAATAAAGGTCTTTTTAAATAAATTGTTTTTTTCCCTTTCTCTAAAAAATAAAAGGGAAAAATAATATATATTTTTTTGAACTTTTTTCAGGAGTAATTTTGTATAATTGAAAGTGTTTGTTTGGAATTAGGCATTAATTTAGAATTTTCGTGAAATGTTAGAGTTAATCATAGACCAAATTTGGTTCTTATGCCACAAAGCCAAGTTTAAACTTATAATAAATAAATAAATATTACAAATTTCAAGTAATTTTTTTTATTTGTAAAATGCTGTCTATTAGACACTAGCTAACACTAACATTTATAATGAAGTATAAAGTTTCTTCAACAAGTATGTAAGTTAATAGTAAACATAAAGAATTTCATGCAAATAAAATGAAGAAACATATAATAGGAATTGCATAATTTAGAATTTTAAACAATTTCTAACCATTGCATTAGAAAAAATAGGGAAATGTTCAAATTATGTTTAAATAGAAATTTGTGCTTTATTCATTATTTTTTGGTAATTGTCTTGTAGAATGTTATTTATTACACACTACCTAGCACTAACATTTATAATGAGGTATAAAGTTTCTTCAACATAAAGTTTGTAAGTTAATAGGAGTTTCATATAAAGGAAAGAAGTGTTGCATTTTGTGTATGGAATTTTTGTATAATATTCAGAATTTGTCATAGATCAAATTTGGTTCATTTGCCACAAAAACAAACCTTACTATACAGGGATCTAGAAAAGATATTTAAAGTAACTTGTTAAATTGTGCTTGTAAAAATATTGCCTATTGAAGAAACACATAATAAGAATGCTATAATTTAGGGTTTTAAACAATTTTTAACCAATGCAGTAAAAAAAGGGGGATGTTCAAAGTATGTTAAAATAGAAATTTGTGTTTTATTCATTTCATTTTAGTAATTCTTTTTTTATTGCTTACATTAAACAATATAAAAGCTTATAACAAACTATAAGAATATACATATAGTTCTGTATATATTATATAGAACTATATAATATTTTTAGTAAGAATTATATAGTCTTATATAGAAAATAGAATTATATAATAATATGCTTTGAATTTTCATGAAATAACTTTTAAAATTAACAAATTGTATAGGCAATATTAAAAATTTAATAGTATTTATATAATTATACTGATTAATTATGCGATTGAAACTTTGATTATGTTAGCAGTTTTTCCCATGCATTTAATGATGAAAATAAATAGGAAATATAAATGAAAGAAACTAACCTTATATAGAGATATAAGAAAATATTATTAGAAATAAGATGTGCAAGTGATCAAATTTAAAATTATTTCAGATAATTTTAACATTTATTCATATTCTTTAGAGCAGTAAAAAAAATGTAATTTGAAAATTTATAGAGTAAGATTGTGATAAAATAATATGCTATAATAATAATTAAGAAAGCCAAAGAGTTAAAATTAAAATAATGAAACATATCATTCTATGAAAAGCAAGTGTTTTATGGAATTTTAAATTTATCAAAATAAATAGCAAACAAAAATATTCATAAGTAAAAAAGAAAAAGTAAACTACTTAAAATATTTATTATTTTCATTCGTTTGAAAAAAATTTGAAAGTACAATAATTTTAACTATTATGACACTAAATTATAGGGTTTAAGAAAACCAATAAACTAATATTTCAATTTGATGTGGCAAGTGTTCAGTAATAAATCGCCCAATGATTGATATTTGGCCTCCCATTGCTAAAAAGCATTGGGAAATGGTTGGTAACATATTGCCCATTGCTAAAATACATTGGGAAATGGTTGGCATTGGGTCGTCCATTGCTAAAATATACATTGGATAATGATTGGCATTGCGTCGTCCATTGCTAAAATACATTGGGAAATGATTGGCATTGGGTCGTCCATATCTAAAATATACATTGGGAAATGGTTGGTAACATATCGCCCTTTGCTAAAATACATTGGGAAATAGTTGGCATTGGGTCGCCCAATGATAAAACATATCGGGAAATGATTGGAATGACGTCGGCCATGAGAAAGCACATCGGGAAACGATCGGAAATTTCATCGAAAAGAAGTCGGCGCGATCATCGCCCGGCGTTCCGCCGTGGGACAAGACCAATGTTGGCGCGACATCGGCTTCCGATCTCGGCCCGACGTCGCGCGTTCTGCGTTGCGATGTGTGGCCAATGGTTGGCCGACGATCTTTTGCTACTTGGGGCCGGTTCCTTGAGATATATATATTGGGGAATTATGTACTATTCCCACCCTGATTGACTGTTTCAGCAGATAACCAGCGTATTGTTTGGTCATCTCTGGCTGCCCTCTCCATAACGCCTCTACGCATATACCTAATTGTGGGTCAATTTGAGTATTTAGAGTTTTTATTTGTTTTAGCATTGGTTAAAGAGATGCCAATCAAACTTGAATTTTGCAAAACCTTTTAACCAGAAGATAGTAACCTTAGAAAGGTAACATGTAAAAAACTAACAAAAATGATAACCAATCGTCTCCTAGACGAAGTGTATTTAAAATATTTTTTTTTAAAGATAATTGAAATTTTTAAAAATGCTACCTGCAGATGATTTTATAAATCTTTATTGTCAAGTAGGATAAAAAAAGTTATTTATTTATTTTCGAAGAATCTTTACACATATACGTGATGTTCTCCGCACATTGCTCTTGAACACAACAAACAAAAATTGCAGGTCATTCTGAGCAAATTATGTGCGCAAAATGCACAATTTTTTTTTTAATTTTGGATTGTTCAGATAGTTGAATGCTTAAATTCAATTTTATAAGTTCACTTATAATAGTCCTGATTGATCGGGGGCAAAGCTGATAAGTTGAGACGCTTCTGCATACATGGAGCAAGAAGAACTTCAATAAAATCTTCGTCTTCCTATTCATTTTCAGAAGTGGAATTATCTTCTTCACTTAATTCCTTCAATATTTCACAGAGAGCTTCTGGCCTACCCCACAAATTTTCTCCGTGAAAACACTTCGACATCTCCAAACATGCACAGAAATACCTTCTCAATACTAACGGTACAAATAAGCATTTGTCTCTGAGACGACTATTGTCCTGGATATACTACAAGCGGAAATATTTCGGGGAAAAGGAATGTCCTCATCTGTGGTTCCCAAGGTCAGATTAAGGTACTGAGTACAACGATCCATTTACCTTTATAGGAGAAGAATAATCAAAGTTATTTCGTAAGCGTTCGTCCAGGAGACGAATGGTTAGCATTCTAGGGTTAAAATTGATTCGCTACTTTTTAGTGCAAGTTGCTACCAAATTGAAATTGGATAGAAAAAAGATAAAAGTGCTCATAAATAAATATTTTAATAAAAATTTTTAGGATGCGTTTCAGGAACAATTTTTTTACAACACCAATATTCAGGTAAGATTCTTACCATTCTTATTTGCTTCTGTCCAGTTAACTCGTATTCTAAAAAGTATCATGCGATAAACATTAGTTGTTACTGTCACTCGCCATTATGCTGCATGAGATCCCGCAACAATCAAAGAATCATCCGCTTTCTTGCCTTGTTTTTTTCAAATTTCCAAATTTCCAAAATCATGTTCTGTTGTTGTTGTGTCAAATGGCACTTGTCATGGACAAGCCCGCTGCTGAGCCCTGCAGCAGATAAAGCCGAATGAAGCGTCTCTTGTATTTGAGTAGCGCCAACTAGGGCCAAGAGTACGACTTTGCTACACACTCACCACATTCGCTTGCACAATCCCTTTTTACAAGGGGGGGGGCACATTCACACATCTCACAGATAGCACACAGAATAACAACCATACCCGAACCGGAACTCGAACCCGGGACTTCCAGAACACGAGGAAGACGCGCTACCTCTGTGCCAGCAAGCCGGCCCATCATGTTCTAAATAACATTATATACATCATTTTTGTCGAATGTTCTCTAGAAAATTCTGAATTGAAATTTAAATAAGAGGAGTAAATTCGAATGCCGTCTGCGCTATCTAACAAAATATGAAGATTTCCTGAATTCTTTCAGGACTGTTTCAGGGTTGGAATAATACATTTTTTGGCAGCAGTGATTTGATTTAACCAGTTGAACTTCAAAGCAAGTAATAAAGCAATTTCGGACATGATCAAAAAATCATATAAATGATTCTAGAATAAATGACACCACTGGAATGACAACCTGAAATTTGGTCCCATAACTAATACCAATTCTCCAAATTTTTAATGATCTTATCCCCCTTCCCGCATCTTAAAAGCTTAAATCAAAGTTGAACACCATAATTAATTGTTATTGTTTTTTCTAATATCGCTTGCCATGTACAAGCTCGCTGATGCAGTGAGTAGTTTTAAGCAGAGGTTCAATATCTCTTTTTTTTAATGTAGCTCGAGCTATGGCCAATAGTACGTACAGCTTAGCTACTCACGCTTTACATTCATTTCCCTGCCCCCTTTTTACAGGGGGCACATTCAACCATTGAATAGATGAACAACCAGAACTGGGACTCGAATGCGGAATGTCCAGAAAATGGGGAAGACTTGCTAACCCTGTACCAGGACATCCGCTGAAAATTTCTTTGCACGGAACTAGAGTGAAATATGGAAAAAAGGTTTTTTTTTGTAAATATAACAGTTTTAATAATCCATTGTGAATATTTGTATATAGTGAGTCCCTTTTAATGGACCGATGAAATCAAAATTTGATATGGAACTACAAATTTGTAATCACGGGAGAATACTGATTCAAGTTCTCAATTTTATGATTTATTTTGTTTAAATATACGTGAAAATACAGACCGAAAAACATTCATTTTTTTTTGTTTTTCTTGGTTCAAACTATTATAAGAATAAATACTTCAGATTCTAAGCATGTGTACTAAAATTTATTTATTTAACTCTTTGCTTTTCAGAATTATCTAGTAGTTCGTATTCCAAAAGACAGGCATATCAATTTCATGTGAGATAATTTCGTTCCAAATTTGATAAAAATCTACAAAATTGATCGTAAGTACATATACCAAATTTCGCTTTTGACTTATCTTGATCATAGATAGACTAAACAAACAAATAGTCTCACAGAAAGACGCAATGCCAAAAATGTATTTTTCGAACTCATGGAGGTCGAAAAAGGGGAGATTTGTCAAATTCTGAGAATTTCAGTTTTCTGATGATCGCAATACTTTTTCTTTACAGTGCATAAAAATGTTTTTAAAAAATGAAATTACCTTACAATGAAAAGAGAGTGGCTTTACATTTCATTTTTTATTCATACATTAGGACAGACACCCGGATCAATAAGTCATAAAATGTATTTTTAAACCTTCCATAAGCTGTATATCGATTTTATTTAAAGTTTTTTTTTTGTGCATACATACTCACGAATATCACGTAAGAAATTTTAGTTTATAACGATAAATACATAAAATACCTTCCAATACCTACCAATTTTTTGGTGTTAGCGATATTCACGTCATAATTCAATCAACAATATTTACTCAGGTAATTGAACTCATTCAGATATGTTTAGCATAGTATGCAAGTTTTGGATCAATATTAATAATATTTGAATAGTTATAATGGTTCTAAGGTCTGATTTTATGTTAACTACTAGCTAAACCAATTTTAAATCTATTAATAAAAATTATTTTATCCAAAGAAAATAAAATCGAGGATATTCTTTGTAACTGCCGCGATTCCGGTTGTAAATGAAAGTGGTTTTCTTTTTCGAATGTAAAATTTAATAACTGATAGTAAATTCGGGAGCTAAAAAACGAATTATTTATTTTGATAATAAAGTAGTATTAAATAATTATTTCATATTTATCTTTTAATTGCTAATTGGATATGTGTTACGATGGGACATTTTCCAAGTTCATTAGTTGTAAACGTTATTCTTAGAAATAAATAAATATGATTAGAAACACTCCAACAGTAGTACGTAGTAGAGAGTAATAATTAGAAAACAATAGTGCAAACGCATTTTTATTTAAATTTCATAGTTATAAAACTTTCAAAAAATAATGAATTTTGCGCAATTTTAAAAGTTTAAAAATTCTAGGATATTTTGTCTAATGATTAGTCTTCAAAAACCTAATAAAAAAATATGTTAAAAAGATTTTGATAATTTATATGTACAGCTGTGCAGAATGTGAAGAAAACTTATTTCAAGAAAAAGCCTCTCCTCCCGAAAAAAAGGATGAACTATTTCAGAATTTTTTTGTTATATTTTTAACTTATATCATAAATTATCGAAATTTTAAAGCTTATCAAATTATGAGTAGCTTTAATTAATGAAATGCTCCATAATTTATTAGGATAAAATTGAAAAATTACTTTTTTGAACCTCAAATGTTCTAATTTTCCAGAAGTATGTTACAATTCCCCTACGTTTCTCTATGTGTAAGGTTTTAAGATCTGATTTCGGCACGAGAGATAAATTTGTTATCAATTACCCTCTAGAATTTCGAATAGGTATTCATGAATTGAATTTCTAATTTTGATACGTTGTGTCCTTCTCATCAAAAGAATGATTGGACAAAGAACTATTTTTATCTTCACTTACCGAATTTCACACACATATAAATCATAACATTTTTGTGCTGTCTTGTTTTCTTGCTTGTGAACCTACATACATAAAAAGCAGATTACTTGAGGAATATTTTTCCAGATTTTATCAATGTATAAATTTCATCGATCTAATTATACCCATTTTGTAATTATTGTGTTAAGTTATATTCGGAAAGCCAGATAGATAGACGACAATCAAATCCCTTGAGTGGATTTATTTCAAAATATAATAGAAGTTTTGAAACTTGACATTTGAAATCAAATTACGTTATTCTTGCTCAATTATTTATAACAAGTAATGTAAAAAAATAAGTTCATTCCTATTTAGGTCAACAAATAAAAATGTTATTTCAGTTAATTTTTATTGAATAATTGCAATTAATATTAAAAAATTATCAAAAATTAATTGGTTTTCGTAAGAATTGAAAACTTGTTCTTCACCTTCACGTGAAAAATACTGAATTCCTCTCATTTTTCCGATTGAGCTGTTGCCTGCTGATTTCAATTTTAATTACAGATTGTTAAAACTCTATTTAACGTATTAAAATTTAAATGTTTTAATTAATGAATTAATATTTGAAAAAAAATGTATTAACATCGAGTATCATCCATTACAAGTTTTAAAAAAATGGTATTTGAACTTGAGTGGATGAATAGAAAGTATTTTATTAAAGATTAAAAATTCGAATATGATATATTAATATGTACAGGTAGAGTGTGAACTAATAGTAAAAATTGAAAAATGCATTGTAAAATACTACTCAATTAATTAAGGCACTATAATTTTTGTTTAAATATAAAACTATGTCTAATTTAAACTTTCTTTTCAATTCCTACTATTAATTCATATCATTCTCATATAAATTTATATATCTTGTTCAAATCTCCAATTCTTTTAATAAAAAACTTTTTATTCATCCACTCTGGTTGAAATACATTTTTGAACCTGCAGTGAGCACTTGATGTTAATACAGTTTTTTCAAATATTAACTCATCAATTAAATTTGATTAATTCTTAATACGTTAAACAGAGTTTTGAAAATTAAAATTGAAAATTGAAATCAACAGGCAGTAGCTCAATCGGTAAAATGCGAAGATTTCGGTGTTTTTTATGTATGGGGGCAGAAGGCGAGATCAGTTCTTGCTGGAGATTGTGAACTAATAGTAGGAATGGAAAAATACGTTGTAAAACGCTAGGATAATATTCAAGAACATAACAGCCAAACAATATAATATCATAATTAAAAATATTTCATCTTCATGAAAAGCATTATTTAAAGAAATTATTGCTATTGATTTTCAGTAATAATTATCACAATTATTACTGAAAATGAGTTTAATTTTAAATTTTCACTACTCCATGCCCAACTAATTTAGCAATCCAGCCAAACCTATTTGAATTCGAAAATGTTAAATAATATTAGAGAAATATAACTTATTTATTATAATTTTCGAAATCTAACATCAGTTAATTAAACATATTTCAACCAGCATTTTCACATAAAATTTGAGGAGCAAAAATAACCACGTTTTTTTTACATATTTTGTTATTTAACTAACGGAATTTTTAGTTGTATTACTAATATACCGCTAACGATTTTCGGAACGTATATCGATATCGTTGCCTTCTCATAATAAATTAATCGATAAATGGCTTGGGTTAAATCAACATTAATTACGTCCGTATACAAAGTTAAATGCTTCTTTGCCACAAAGTTTGTATCGCATGAATTAAACCACAACTACAGTTGTCACGCATTTGTGGGATGTCGTCCAACTATTTTCACATTTAATTGACTGAGACTAATACTCGTCCTCACGATTCTCCGACGCAAGCTGAAAGCATCCAATCCGCTCTCTACTAATTATTCCGCGTTCTCTACGGCGGTTTACAGCGAACGCAGTTAATTTAACGGACGCACAACAGAGAATTCTGTCCTAAATGTTTGTTAAGAAGAAAATCCTAAGTTTGCAATTTGATCGCTACTAAATCTACGGAAATTGAGAATCCAACAACTGTTAATTCGGTTTTCTGTTTTCTGCATTGTTCTCGGAAGAAAGAATAGAATTTGTTGATGAAATAAACACTGTATTAAATATCATGTTCTAGAGATTTCGAACCGTGGTTGTTAGTTTAAGTTAATATTTTAACAATAACTGTATTTGTCTTATTTTAATTTAATTTTATTTCATTAGTGAATTGTTGAAATGTACAATAACAATTTTATTAAAACCTGGCATTGAAGAAATTATTTGCGTAAGCTTACATCATCTGTTGTATTTTCTGGAATAATTTACTGTCACAAAATGTCATATTTTGACGGTGACTAACTTTCATATACTCTTTATGTATGTTTTCATATAACAGCGACAATATATTTTACAAACAAATTTAAGTGTTTCTCATTAGGATTACCATTTTTCTTCAACGCAAGTTTAATCTTATTTATTTCAATGTTTCAAAAAAAAATACAAAAGCTGAATGTTTTATTCCTGAATCATACAAAACCATATGAGAAATATTACTTTGCATTATTAACTCAATAGTAATGATTCTAAAATAACTGAAAATCAAATTTCATTGTTTTTTGATTTGACATAAATTTACTGCTAAATCAAACTGAAATTTCAATAATAGTTTTCAAAATTCACTGAAAAAATTAAAGGGCATTTACAGTAAAATAGTTATTTTCGAATTTTCATCTTTTTAATAAAATGTTTCAAGATTACAGAGTGTATACAGAAATGATAATAACATTTTGTTGTGCTTTGTAATAACATTCAAGGATGCTAAATACCTAAATATGTTTCAAAATGAATAATTGTAATAAATTTACTATGTTTTTAGGAAATTGCAGTAATTAGAGTTGAAATATTTTTGAAACGTTTGACTTTTTTTAAGTGCAAGTTATACATTACTTTATTAGGAATGGTTTAAAAAAACGCAAAATTGTAAAATTCTAAATTTTTGTCTTTTGTAAGAGATTTCGTTGATTTTTTTTGTCACTGAAATTTAAAATACATTCGTTAAATGTCAAGTAGTTTTTTAAAAATGCAAAAATTGCGGATAAAGATATAAAAATGTATTAAAGGTTTATGAAATTATTTGCTAAAAATCCAACAAAGAGCATAATACATATATTTTATACTTTAAGAAGTAAAAAAGAAACTATATTTATATCCTAGCTTTAAATATTGGGATTCCATTGATAAATAATTTGACCATTTTAATTTTTCTCATCGTAGAGTAGTAAAATAACTTTAATGCTTGTATGTATACAAGTCTGAACAAAAATATGCGTTAAAGTTTTATTTGTGTTTTTTTTTCGTAAGAAAATCAGCCCAAATTAAAAATTTGCAAATATCGCATTTAAAAATGCAAAATAGCATTAAAACATATAATAGGCAAAAACAAAAATCAATATAATTTCCCCAAAGATGAAGTTTAGAAAAAAAATCAGATAATTTTATGAAGAAAAATGCTTTAAATAGTATTGACCATAAAATATTTGATATATATTTTTTAAATAGAAAATATAATTCTGTCGTGTAAGATATTTTGAGTTTTATTTATATTATTGAAATCAGTAGCATATAATTAGCTAAAATAACAGAAAATATTCATTATTCTTTTATAGTTAAATTCGTGAGTGAAATTAATTAATTTTTCACATTTTCAATACAGATTACTTAATAAGTCAATTCGTTTCCAACTCAATATACTAGACAATGTGGAAATTTTGGTCCTGAATGGAATAAGTATTCATAAATTATGTCTCAGAAATTCTATTAAATATAAAATAAATTAATTCTTTTAGAACTTAAGAGATAACTTATAAGCTAATTTACAGATATTAGTCGATATAGAATAACCGAAATTAAAGAACATAGATCCCAAAATTAAATTTATTAATTATAATGCTTAATTCCTATTTTAACGAATTTATGTTTGGAATATACCAAAAAAATCATTTCATTTAGTGACATTTTTAGCAATATATATATGTAAAGTTATATAACAATAGAAATTCTGATTGAAATGTCATTCAAATAATTCAAAGCTAAATGATTAATAGCTTTTAAAATTACAAAATTAAACAATAGATAAAATTGCTTTTAACATATCTAATTAAACCAACATTAATCTCAAATAAACTTAGATATACTATAATGAGGACAGTTTGTTTTTCTTCTAATGGTTATTTCCAAATCAGAACAAACAATATGGAACCTATTAAAGTTGGATCTGAAATTTTCAAATGGATGCAAATTTAAAAAGAAGAATTTAATTTCTATAAATTAAAAGCAAATATTGACTCAAAGAAATAATTGTGAAGTTAAACACTTCAAATATATTTACAATCCTATTTGGCATATTTATATTGATTAAGTATAGGAATTCAGAAATTATCTTAATTAACCCAATTTGAAAGATAATATAACTTGTTTTGCATAGAAATAGTTACTAATACTTTTCGGGTAATTATTATTTCTGAAAAGCAGATTTAATAAGCATAACGTGAACTTTCTATATTTCAACCAACACTTCAATAAACTATTATAATATTAAGACTACATATTTCAAGTGCCGCCAAACTATAACCGTAATTCACTGATTAGCAGCCTTTAAAGGAAAGTTAGTTATGTAACAGAATTTTACAAAAGTCTATTGTTTAACAGGAAATAAATATATTAATATATCTATTTTACAAATAGAAATAATAAATGGAATAATATAAAGGGAATAATACAACAATGGAATGTTTTATAAAGAATAATTTAGATGATAAAGATAATGCCTGTTTCCTTATTATGGTCTAAAAAATTCACTTAAAAAATTTATAATGCTAATTTTTAAACTAAATACATAAAAGCATAAAAAATTAATTATAAAGTCTTTATAAAGGTTTTTAAAGATAATTGTAATTAAAATATGTTTTATTGCAACAGCCGTATAAATCTGAAATAACAAATTTATATTAAAATATGTTTTCGTAAAGGCGTCATGTTATATTTTAACTCAAATCCTAAGTCATTTGAATCATTATTTTAAGTCTTTACAAGGATATCTACTTGAATTTTTGAATTTCAAATTAATAAATTTTATGGAAGTCATCTATCAAGAAATGCGTAATGTTTTATCTAATAAGAATAAAAAAAATTCTAAGCATCTAATATGATTTCAGAATTCTTGTTTTTTAAAATTAATTGTTTATTCGTATTAAAAATTTGTTTTTGTTTAAAACTATGATATGCTTTGATAATATGATATTTTTTCCTAAATATCTATAAGAATTTTAACGCTGAACTGAAAAATTTAAGACTAAATTAACCTAATTATAAGCTTTATTTGCTAAGATACACCATATTATTTTACGTTTGCGTTATATAGTTTTTTAAATTTCTACCAAGATTTTTAAAAAAATCTGAAATCCTAAAATTCTTAAAAAAGAAGAAGAAAAAACATTTCTTTTTGCATGTGTTTTTTATTTTTATTTTTGAAACGTGGCATGTTATATTCAATTACCAGTCAGTAAAAATATCTAATTTCGCCTTTGAAAAGTAAAATAAATAAATAAATAAAAAAAGAGAAATCATTTTAAATAACACTTAGTTTCAAATAATTTAGTAATAATGGTGATTTTTTGAATAATTGCCTTCTAACAATTGATTAGTTTTAATCACATAAAATTTTACTTAGAGAAAAAATATATTTTCCGAGAATTAATTCATTATTCGATGCTAAAATTCAATCAATCGAATTAATCTATTCGTTGTAAATAAAAATGAGAAATGCTTTTTCTTTCAAGCTGCAAAGAAAATCGTTTGCATTTCCTGACTTAAATATTTACGTAAAACGATTTTTGTGAAAGCTCTATCAAGATAATTCGATTTCTACTGAAAATTAGGATACAAAGCGCCCAACACGTACAGTTCGGAAACAATATTTTTTTAAAAAAAATATTACAACAAAGTTTAATCTCTTTTATTTTCTATTGGAATACATTAATTATATTCTGAGGCATTTATTTAATTAAATAAATATATTGAATAAAATTTTAAATTCCCGAATATTTTTCTTAGATTTATTAATAAATAAACGAAATTAAATACTTAAAATTAATTTTAATATTACTGTTCGACATTTTCAGTGGAAACTCTCTTATGAAACTAAATAACCCCATATACATAATAATCTTTTATCATTATTAAATTTCTAACAAAAAATATGCACTTCCACATTCATACGTTTAGATTTTATAGAAAAATTTATTTAGATAAAATTATTAATTCTGATTTTGAAGAAAAATTTAATCTTTTGATTCCGAAGTCAAATACATTAATTTTATTTCATGTAGTTCAGTACGAAATTAAGAATATCAATAAAGAACATCCATGCTTTATTGCCTAAAAATACGATATAACTAAAAGAGAGTATCTTTGAAAAATTTCAATAATAGGATAGAATTTAAAGAACTTTTCTTGAAATTTAATATCGAAGGGTTTTGTTTTGTTTTCTGATTTTTTGATATATGATTCATTACTATTTCTCACGTTCACCAAAAATCAAAAACATTTCAAAGAATAATTTCTGCGATTCAGAATGCATTTCAACTAAATATTACATGAACGTAGTACTTTTGAATAGAACCTGAAAAAAGTTTTCAAATGAAACGGAACAAACTTAAAAAAATAAGTAAAATTTATTTTAAAAATTTCATTTTTATGCATTAAATACCTTTTAAAGAAATTTAAGGTGAAATGATAATTTTGAATTTTTTAATTGATCAATAATTTACGTTCCATGCACAGTAGTCAAGTATATATTTTTACAAATAAATATATTTTAACATTAATATAGGTCATTATAGATTTGCTTCAATTCTAATTTCTTATTATAAACTGCAATTATTAGTTACCTTTGCATAATTAATTAGTAAATTTAGTAAATACGTATTAAAAACATATGCATTGCTGTAAGTTGTGGATATTATATTATTAACTTATTAAATCAGTAACATAACATTTATTTCCATTGCAAATTATTATCATAAAAAACTTTAATACAAGAATTTAAACATTTAATTTCACTAAGATAGTTCGTATTCATGTTGTCGTTCAAGAATACCCTTGATAAATGAAAGTCAAAATTTCTATTAATCGATGTTATTAATTTCGTTTTCATAAATTATATTTCAAGCTATTTTATGTAACTTATAGCAGTTTTTCTATATTATATAGATTTAACTAAATGATAATAATTATATAAATAAGTAATGAAGAACAATATATAGTTTTCAGACAGACATTTGAATAAAGTTGCTGTAATTTATACATCATTTTTGCAATCAATTATTATTCATTTTAAAAGTTTTAGCTATAAGAAACTGTTTCAAATATCAAGTACTATATAAAATTTTAAATAAAAAAATAACATTCTGAAAGGAAAAAAAATGATATTGCAATCAAGAAAATAATTTGATAATCTTACTTACCTTGCCTTGTAAAGATAATGAAGAGTATATATGGTAAAACCAACATTTTCAAATCCTTTATAGAAAGTTTTTGAGAGTTTTTTCCCTTCTTTTTCGTTCTATTTGTCACAAATATTGCTCATAAAACTTTCCAAACTCTTCAGGTTTAAAACTCTGAATTGGAAAAATCGGAATAATAAATCTTCCAAATTTCTTTTTGATCACTTATAGAATAGTAATACTTTTTTTGGCATTTTTTTGTGAGCACAATGAATTTATATAATTTCCTTCAAGATAACTCTCAGTTTAAATTTCAACTATATGTTTATTTAATTTTATTTATTAGTATATTTTAATTCACTTTCAACTCTAAGTAATACGATTAACCATTTATATATAATATTCGGAAAATTCTTTTCTAAGAAATGTGACAGTATTTTTCCTCAATATTTTAAACTACGAAAACTATTGTATATATTTATTCGAAGAATCATGGTCAAACTCAGAAAACAAATGTGTGAACTATCAAAATTCAAAACTACTTATTTATGATAAGGTTTGTAAATTTGGTATTGTAAATAAATTGTGGAAAGTTTTTTTTTGTCTTAATATCAATAATGTTTATCTCAAAAAATTCTGTATATATTTGAATAAATTTCGTCTCCCAAAAATTTGTTTAATATTCCAATCTTAATTCATCGTAAGAAGTTTCCAAATAGTTTTTTTATGATTACAAACTTTGATAAAACAAATTTTGATATTCTAATGAGTTATAATTTTTCAAAATCCACTTTTTATTTATTAAATGGAATCGTCAAAAGATCTTAGTTAAATACAACTGTTTGTTTTTAATAGTTCACTTATAATCCGTGATGCACTTATCTGATGTCATCTTTATAAAGTTATATTTTTGCCTTATTTTACCTTTCAAAAACTATCTGAAAACTTTCTAGGATATAAAAAAAGAATGAAACACAATCCACAATTCTGATCGAAGTCCGGCACGGTAGTTTTTCTGCTGTTTTAAACTTGAAACTTCTCAGCAAAAGTTTAGAAACTCAGTAGAAACGAGCGCACACGGAGGAATATATTCTTTCCGGGGCAGAGATAGAGACGTCCGGCTGTGCCGACATCAGGATTCTGAATGCCGGACTGGAAGAGGGAACACGTGAAGTTGGGTGCGCTGCTGTAGTCCGGCAGAAGTGGTGCCGTCGAATCAGATAACAGGAAAGATATCGGTCTGTAACATTACAGGGGAGACAGGTAGCGACGGTGGATTCCATAGTCTTGAAAGCGATTTATAAAAGTTGATGTCTTAGTTTAAAAAATTAGTTAATTAGCTATTATAATGAATTTGCTAATCGTAGTAACTGATATAATTTGTTGAAAAGTAATCATATGATTAAGTTAAGAGTGAAATAATTTGATATTTTTATTGAATATTTATTAGTATTCTTTAATATAAATAATTAAGTCAGTAAAACTTTATAAATAACATGTTTATCGTATTAACCGATATAATTCATCAAAAAATATTTAGATGGTTAAGTTCAGAGAGTAGTAAATTTATATTTTTATTTAATGTTCCTAACTGTTAAACAGTTTGATTTATTGAAACCGTGGAGTTTCTTTTATGCATTGATTTCTTAGAAATTAGAAAATATTTTTTGAATTCTATAATAAACATTTTGACACTATTTTATATTTTTATGTAATTTTTATTAAACAAAATTTAGTAAAGTTATAAAAATAATATTTTTTATAATTAATTTAAATTTAATTTAAGCATTCATTGTCAACACAATGCATATCGTTGAAATCATATTAAAATTCAATACAAGGTTTTTTGTGTAAATTGGAATAATAATTTCCCAATATACTCTGTAGTATAAGAAATGAAAGAATATGAAATTTGAAGTTATTTCATAATTCTTTTAATAGTTTAAAAGGAAAAAAAGACAGAACTTTCACTCATTATTAAAAAAAATCTAACGAATTAAGTTTGAATAAAAATATCAATTTAAATACTGGATCGAATATTTCTTTCTTAGCTCAGAAAGAAGATAATTTTTTTAAACGTTTTCTAGAAAATTTGATCTAATTTCTTGAGAAAATACTATACAAGATTGATTTTGAGTCATAGTTCTTTTTTTACTCAATAAAAAGAATAGTTTTATAATTTTCAAAATATTTTTAGCTTTTAAATGACATATTTAATATCTTGGACCTTTTTAATTAATTTTTTGTCGAAAATTTCTGTTCTATTTCCATCAGAATTTTGTAATTTTTTTGTCAAAAATTCATCACAAAAAGTTACTGAGTAGCTTAAAGTTCAATTGAAATATTGTTAAATAATTATTTTTCTTAATTTATAGTATGAGCAAAACTCAAAGGGATAGTCACCGAACACCAGTGATTTCAGAATATCAAGGAAATTGGTTTTGTTTCTATCTAAATAAACCCCAAATGTTTTTGTAATGCCCTTTTGTCACCTAGAACACTACATCAGAAGCGGTAAAAAATACATTTCAATAAGGCAGTGATCGTTAGATAGTTACCGTTCAAAGCACTGAATTTTAACTTAAATGACTTCAGTGTGTTGATCTTCTTATATACGAGAATTTAAATTCGTGAGGGTAAAGAACTAGATAAATAAAAATTTATATATTTTTATATCTGTAATCAATACAATATTTTTTTTAATTCTTTGTTAGCATAGATATCGCTTATAAACCCTTCTATTCCTAAAAGAGTGAATATATTAGTTAAAAAAACATAAAATGCTTATAATAGAATTTCAGGTTTTTTTGTCTTTTATCTAAATTACACATCGACATCAGATTTTAAACTTATAATGATTCCAAAAAACTACATGTTCATTTTTTTTCAGAATAAGATGAAAAAAATTCCACCATTATGTAAAAGCACTTGAGAATTTCAAAAGTAAAGCTTGATAATTTGTTGCTAAATGTTCATATACATTTAAAAAATTAGTAAAAATACCAAGTTAATAAAAGTAATAAGGAATAAAAAATAAAATAAAAATAGGGCCAGAAGAGTTTTTGAAGGGCATCAGACAAAGATTAAAAGAAAGAATTTTCTTGTCTGTGAGGGATATGACTATTTGTTCAACTATATTGACCCCTAGTCACAAATGTGTGTGTGTGTGTGTGTGTTTAATGATATTTTAAAATCTGAATTATATATTAACTGATTCCCAAATTTAATCTTAATTTAGCTCATTGTTATTGAGTTCTAATATTTTCTCTTATTTCCTGATCCCATTTCAGTTATACTAGTTAATTCAACAAAAAATTTGTAAATTGTTGAATCGGCTAAAAGCCGACTAATTCTCACAATCTGAGTGAAGGTAAATATACTGTCCATCGAAGCATGTTTTTTTTAAAGATTCCATTTATCCCCTTACTTTCGATTTACACGAGTCGGAGATTCCTATTAAAATTTCGCAGTATATATTAGCAGGTATATTATTTTCATTATCGTACATAATTTCTCCTAATTTCATTTTGTGTTATTCTGTGTTGAGTTCGTCACTACTGCTTGTACATAATGCGTCACTTCCGGGATGCAATAAAGCAAAGATCAAAAGTCCCCCCATTACTTTCAAACCTGTCTTCTATTACTAACAAAAAATAATTATGTGTTATATATATAGCAAGATAAATAAAAAAAATTGTTATTTTCTCATAGTTAGAGTAGTTGCAAAAGTAATTGTTGTAAATAAACGTGTTATTCTATTTCCAATGCTGAAAATACTTGACCTTGGGCAAGTCCATAAATGTCACGTGTGCTCATATTTTCTTCTCTTTTTTTCAAACTTCCATGCTGAGAATTGGGTGATTTGCACGTAAAAGAAACGGTACTAGTTATTTTTTGCATATCCTTCGCGAATAATAATTGCTGACAAAACAATTAATGAAAGATATCTGGCAATGAATATATATCGGCCGTTAATAAGGAAATATCTACAGAATAGGCAAAACGTCCGTAAAATTTAAAAAAAAAAAATTGAAAAATTAAGCAAGATAAAAAAGTGGTTTGTTGCTTTAGTACCAATAAGACAAGGGAATGTTTTAAAATAAGAAAAAAAATAATTCAAAAAACATTTGTTTTTCAACTTTGAGAACCCATTTCTCAAATTCTTCTCTATACATTTACATATTTCCAAATTAGTCGTCAGCAACTTTGCTATCTGTCAGCAGTTTTTGAATTTTTTTCTTATCTTAAAACAAATCCATGATCTATGAATATTTAATCTGCCAAGTGCTTTTTATATTTGTTATTCTTTCAAATTTTACGAATTTTTTTATTTTTTAAAAACTTTTTCCCCCACCAAAAAAAAATCAAATACAAATTTACTTTTCGAATATTTTTTCCAAGCGCTAAGAATGGAAATATGACGCACAGCAACAATTGTACTCCAAAAACTAAATGCGAAATTTTATTTATTTGAATCATACTTTTAAGTTATTCAATTTGCATGAATATAAAATTAGAAATTGATAAATAATCAATTCTTTGATAGGTTCGATTCAAAATTTGATAAGAATCTACACTTTAAATGTTTAAACTGTGAACCAAACTACTTGTAACTAAACTCAGGGGTGTTTGTGGGACCCCAAAAAATCCCCTGAAACTTTTACAGACTTACTACCGACATTTTGGAGTTTCGAGAAAGTGGGGGGGGGGGTGAAATGAAAAATTACAATTATGAAGTATTGAATGACCTAATTATAAAAGTTCAATGAATTATTGAACAAATTTACCCAGATCAAAATAAATAATTCATTATTATTCCTACTTCCTTTTGAACGACGATCCCCGGAATTTCCGAGTATCGAAGTTCAAAATCCCCGGAATTCCGGGGTTTCCCCGGAGCACAAACACCCCTGCTAAACTGTAACCCCTTTTGTATTATCTCCCTGTGCATTCAAGATTGACTATTGATTGGATTTACATTTTAGGTCTTTAAATCAGGCCCTAAATTGTATCTGCCTAGCAATGTATAATTTATAGTTATCGAGCACAATTGTATAGGAACAGCAGTAGAAACACACTTCTTCGGGTTAGATTGCGATCAAAATTTGACAGAATTCTAGAAACTTGATATGAAATCCATACTCTTTATTTTATCTGGATAAATAAGATTCTATGTGAGTTGTAGTTCTCATAAAGAAAAAGGTAGTATATAGATAATTTCAAAAATAAGTTTTTCGGGCTCAAGGAGTTTGGAATGTAGAAATTCAGCAAAATTTTGAATTAAAGTTTTCTGATGATAGCGAAATAGGTTTTTTTTCAATACATCTTATATAAAGATGAAAAAGAATTGAAGTTCAGAAAAAAAGTTAAAACTGTAAAATAAAAACTCTCCGAGAAGAAATTTCAGGAAAATTATTTTTTATACAATGTTTATCAAACCATAAAGTCTAAAAATCTACTAAAACAGGTTAAAAAGAATTTCTAAAACTAACAATATTATTAAATACTTCGTTGTCATATTTATCATTTATCTAAATGAAAAAAATGTTAATTAACATAATATAATAAATGGCCATAAACCATATATATATATATATATATATATATATATATATATATATATATACTAAAAATTTAAGGCATGTGATTACGTTTCGAAGAAATGTAGAATGAAAAATTACTTATGGAACAAAAATAAATTAGCTAAGTGCATTTTTTTTCTTCTAAATTTGTATAAATATAGGAAGGATATTGATATTAAAGAAGTATAAAGTTAAAAACTTCTAGCATAATATTTAAAAAAAATCCCCTGCTTACTTTAAAATTATGGTTATATAATTAAATAAAAACAATTATCCAGTTCCTGAATTAATATATACGATCAATTTCGGTTTTACATATATTCGACTGATAAATAATATCATTTCGATTTTATTCATTTTATGATGTATTAAAGCCCTTGCAAAAAACGTTTTAAATCAGCATATTTCTTAATTTGATTTCAGGAAATCCGAAACGTAATGGAAAATTGTTAAAAATTTTTGAAAAATGTGTGTCGGATTATAATGAACTATTTTTCAGAAATATTTAATCAAAATTAATAATTTCAGAAAATAACATTTAAATTTGTAAAATAGAATCAAAATGTATATTGCATTAATATGAAAAAACCATCATTCTTGCTGTGTTTGTTATATATTTCCTACTATAAAAATGGAGCAAATACAATCATAATTTCTATATTTATTCTAAATAAGAATGAAAAAAAAAAGAATATTAAGTTAATTCCGAAGCACAAAAAATGATTAAACATTCAATTAGTTAAAAAAAAAAAGAAGCAATCTATTGCTTTTCCTTTCAATAAGGTAACAAATAAATACATTTTCAAAAAATATCTTCAAGTAATTTAGAAATTAAAATTCTTACTCTTTACTAATTTCCTTTTTGAGATTTTTTTTATTTTACTTTCAGTTTATAGTAATTTATCGAAATATTTTAACGCAGACGATTTCGAAAGAATAGAATTTGTAATTCTTAATTTTTTAAGCAAATCCAAGTCTTTGAACTGTTTCATCTCATTTTTTATGCTTTTCTTTTGTTTAAATAATATTATTTGTTAGTATTTTATTGGATTTAAAGTAATGACGTAAAGAATTTTAAAAACTATCATAATTCAATCATTCAAATCCAACGAAAAATATTTTTTCATAAAGCAAATGAAACAGATGTTTGTAAAGAACCACATTTTCAAGCTGTGAAGACTAAAGACACTTTTTGTTTAATTCACTCAAAATGTTTATTATAAATTTTATATATTTCTTTGTTATCAAGAAAAAATTCACAGTATTAATATATGACAAATATTATTAAGTTCTAATGAAAATTAGACATTTGGTTTTATTTTAAATATCGTCTAATGCAATTAATACACTGATTTTAATTTAAAAAATTCCAAAGAAAGGAAGGATTTTGTGTATTATATTATTTTATACGTCAGCTTTTTTTTAATTAAAAATATTACGCCTGAGATGAAATTAATCTCTAGTGACATAGGATTGATCAAGCTTTGAGATATAAAATGGTTGTAATTATAAAGAGGTATGTTCAGAACGAAGCAATATTAAATTAAAAGAATTTTGATATTTTCATCAAAAATCCTGTTTTTGAGTGGTCATTTATCTAAATACAAAATTATACACAATACCTATGGTTCAAAAATCGATTGTGACGTTTAACAAAGATATTTTTGTGAGAAGAGTACTATCGACTTTTTTTAATATCTAATACAGTAATAGATAAAACGCCTCGACAACAAATTTCAGCGTTAACTTTTATTTCTTCTGTAAATATTATGATTACACTTAAATATTTTCTGAACCTTTCATGAAGATTCATCCTTTTAAATCACATCATAAATCTTTGTTTTTATGACATTTACTAGTATTCTCATTCTGCTGTCCGAATTTGAGTTGGTGTTATACATCTTTGAATTGCAGCTGAATCTCCTAATATTTACTTTTACAGTTGATTTTATGAAGGTATAGTCTTATATCTTTGATTGGCAGCTGCGTCACATATTTACTTTTAGAAATGATGTTATGAAGGTGTCGTTATACATCTTTGAATGGCAGCGTCATTACATATTTACTATAAGAGTTGATATTATGACGGTATCGTTATACATCTTTGAATCGTTATCTCCTTATCCAAATACATCTTATAGTTATACATCTTTTGTAATTTAAATTGATTATTAATAGCACGCATTAATTTTCAATGTAAACTCTTTTAAAGGTTATTTAAATTTAGTTTAGGAATGCCCTTATGGTCATGAAACTAACTACTTAATCTAAACCAAATTAACAATCAAAATTAAGTTTAAAGCAAAAACCGAAAAGTAAAGGAAAAATATGTGATATGTTAGCCTGAAGACTTTTTCAAGGGTCACCCTCAGAAAGGAATTTAAACCAGGTTTTTTTTTTTTCTACAAGTGGTCTAGCGTTCTTCCAAAAAACTTTACCTCTAGTCACCTGAAGGTCCCAGGAAATTCAGGTTTTTGATATAATTAGTATCTCAAAATTAAAACATCTTGAAAAAAATCTAAATAGGATTACAGGAAATTGTTTAAACCAAGCCGAAAATGATTGTAAAACTTACCACAAAAATCATCAAAATATAGATCAAGGATTTGGCTTCATCTAAAATGTATTGAAAATGTTAAGAATTTTTATTCTTATATTACAATTATTCCAAAGAATATTCAGTTATATATTTTTATTTTTTTAATCAATAATTAATTTTGTTCAATTCTTTATTATGAAATTACATCATTGGATAATATCTCTTGTTCAATCAATAAAAATACTAAATTAACAAGCAATTGAAATTTATTTCAAATTTTAAATTTCAGTGATATTCAGCTTAATTTTGTGATTAGCCTTATTCATGAATTATAGCAATAATATAATTGCTATAAACAGTTGCTGTAATTGATAAATTTGGGGAAATAACTTTTAGAAAATAAATTGTTTCAAACTCTTTATAAAATTTGAGTTTCAATTGCCTTTATTTTTCAAATAAAATACCTAAAAAATAGAATTTAAAAATTTAAAAAAATAGAATTCATAGCATAATGCAAATATGAAAATTAATATTTATAAATGGTATACAATTAGCAAAAACTATACAGAAAAATTTTCAAAAGTGTAATCAGCAAAACTCTATAATAAAACTTAGAAGATAAATAAAAAAATAAAGGAATGAGTTCTTTATAAAAATAAATAAACTAGACATAAGTTAATATTTTTCACTTCAAAGTAGAATTCTTTAATATTTCAGACGAAATCGATTTATTTATGCTAAATGTGTGTAATATTTGTTTTTAAATCTATCGAAAAATAAAAGTTTCAGCTCTCCTATATGAAAAGTCCTATAGTTTGGTTATTTCTAGTAGTTTAATACCATAAATTATTTTCTTTCTAATTATAGCTGACCACAAATCGTTCCATTTAACAGCAAAAAATTGAGAACAACAAAGTTTAATTTAAGCGTCCGGAATAAATTTCTGCCTTGGACTGAGATTCCTCTATCTTATATAATAGTAGGTTCCCATAAAAAAGGGAGAAAAGCACGAATAAAATAAATAGAAAACTTTTCCAAACAGCCAATTGTTCCAGTCTAGTGTATAATACTTAATTTTCGCCATCCAAAAGAATCCTAATTTCTACGCTCTCCAATCTATCTCATCAGTTTTGCCCTAGCTCTGAGATCATGTATTATTTAACGTACCTTTTAGTTTCTTCGGCTGGCAACAAAGACTGTCTTCCCGAGCTCGATGCTTTTGTATTTTATTTTCTTCCTGGCAAACGACTTTTCTGAAACAAAAGATGGAGGGAAAAGAAATGGAAGAAAATGATAAAGAATCAAACTTCTGTCACGGGCTACTATTCTAGAAACAAATTTGAAGTACAGTAGAAAAAGAAGGGAGTTTAGACTAAATATTCTTGTTTCTGTTTTCATACTTTTAAAAACAGAACTTTTTAAAAAATTATTTTTAATATTTTCTGTAATAATTTTTAATAATTTATTTATTTAATTCTATTGACCAATTAAGGGATCCTTAAGCTTCTTTTTTAAATTTTAAAATTATGTATTAATTATGTTTGAACGAAATAAATATATTATGCTCCTTATTTTAATAACGTAGTTGGTAAATATAAATTATTTTATATAAAAATGCAAATAATTTTGATTAGCTTTTGGTAAAACATTTCACAAAAAGCAAATTGAAGTGAACTTAATTAATTGGTACAAGCAGTTTCTAAAAACATACTTTTTCTAAACCGAACTAAAGTTAATTTGAATTGTATTTCTAATTTCTAATTTTTTTAAAACTTATAATTCAGTATTTAAAATATCAATTATTTTAAATTCGAAAAACAATATTTTTGGAATGACATTTGTGAAACTTACAGAACAACTTTTAATGAGCTTAATAAATTCTTTATAAACAGTCTCTGAAATCATACTAAAGCAACCATTTCTGAGATCATACTTAAGAAAAAGTTTCTGAAACCATACTAAAGAAATAGTTTCTGAAATCATACTAAAGGAACAGTTTCTAAAATCATACTAAAGAATACGTTTCTGGTATCACACTAAAGGAGCAGTTTCATACTAGTTTCTAATCTCTTACTAA
>JAOUZG010021905.1:746776-763442 GCA_026289955.1 Argiope argentata
TTTTTAATAAAACGGATACTTTATTGAATGGAAATATAAATGAGTACCATTGTCGAACAATCGATAGTAAGATTTTTTTCTATAAGTCCTTTTAAGAGCTATATTTTTTCGTTGTTGTTATTAATTCTGTTCTAGGATAATTAAGTTATCTGAAGTTAAAGCTTAACGAAAATCGTCTGCAATTGAGCCGTTATTAATTTCAGTTAAAACAAAAATAACAAAATGTGCAAAGAGAATCTGTAATTTTAGAAAATCGTCTGACCTCCATTTTAAATTTATTTTAATGAAAACAGAGATAATAATTGATACATAGAGATGTAAAGTCTTTGAATACTGTCTGTGATATTTAGTTTATAAGATTCGATGGAAACAAATATAATAATTTTTAGAAAGATGCAAAAGCCTTATTCAGTAATGATTAGTTTCAAATGATTTCTGATTAAATTTGAACCATTGGAAATATGTTATTTGAAATAATATTTCTAAAATATGAGCTACTTAGCAAGGTTTTTTCCCCCCTAAAACTATGATTTTTTAAAAATCTAATATACTTAATGCTTGAAAAGATTTATTTATAAAATCGTTACAATTTTATTTCAAGTCTATTTTTTGAGGAAGTTACCATCAATTTTAAATTTGCATTTACATATTTTTAATGCTATTATACAGCTTTAGATATCATTTTCTGAAAGATAGAATTTAATAGAATTTTCCTAATAAATGAATATATAATGCACATTTTTTGTTCAAGTTCTGTATAATAATTTCTCAAGTTATTTTTTCTTGAAGTAGAAAATGAGTAATTTATTCGTTTGGAAATAATGTTAAATTGTTTTAATGTTTCACAATGTGAAGAAAAATTGAACTTTAATTTTTCAGGAATTGATAAAATACCATTTATTTTTTCTTCTTCTGGAACTAGATACTATATTCCTTAATTTTTCTACCAAATATTTAACAGATTATTTGATAATCCACTGAAGTAAAGGATTTTTAAATAATGGAAGACGTTCTTTTTTCCAATTTTTTAAAAAAATATTTAGCTCTACAGTAGTTTATTCTTTTTTTCATAGATATTTTTATATGAAAATATAGCAATGATCGAATATTTTTTTTAAAAAAATCATTACCTTTATTGTAGCATACCTTAAAAGAAAATTTGATTATAATAAAGGGAGAAGCATAAAAATTAAAACTGAGATTTTTTATTTTGTTTTCAGCTAAAGAATCCGCTATTTATTTGGAAAATATACAAGGGATATATTCAACTGAGATATCAAGTTTCACCCAAATCATTTAAATAATAATAATAATAATAATAAAATAAAAGGAGATACTAATTATCAATATCCTCAAGAAAATTGATTAATAATTTGCCATAAATGTTTGCTTAGTCTCCAGTTTCTGAAGTTGATAATTATCTTCTAAGAGCATTTTCCATTTTGTTCCTATTCTACTTTTACAGAAATAAAAAAAAAATCAATGATTATTATAACAAGAAGTGAGTAACTGAATAAAATGCTTGTTGAATACATGAGCAGAGGAATAGTTATGGGTAAAAAATCCATGATAAGATTAAAATATACACAATGTCATAACAATTAATCCTGGAGCAAGATAGAAAAATCCCATATGTGAGTTGCGTTTCCTGGATTCGAGTCCCGGTATGCACATGGTTGTTCTTCATCTTCTATCTGTGAGATGTGTGAATGCGCCCCCTTGTACAAAAGGTCTGTGCAAGCGAATGTGATGCTTGAGTATATTAAACTTGCTCTTGGCTCTTGTTGGCGCAACTTAAAACAAGAGACATACCCTCGGGTTAACGTAGCTGACAGTGAGCTTGTCCCTGGCAATTGCCATTTAAAACTGCAACAACAATTCTTAATTAACTTACTATATTTCATATAATCAATTTTAAAAAAATATGATAAATGAGCTGAAAATTGAATTTTCAGATCACCGAATGTACTTCTTTTAAATATTATATAATGTTGCAAGCGGGAGGCTGATAAGACGTTGGTGACGGTTGTCGAGGAGCTTCGTGCCAGCCGAGTTGATTTGGCAAGGGGAATATTCTGGTGGATGCTGGATCGTTCGCGATGTTTTCCGAAGTTTCGCGTGCTCCTGGACGCTCGCTAGCTTGGCTATATAAGGGACGGGTTGCCGTAATTTGGGTGGTCCATCTCGAAAGAGTAGGGACTCGTTGAACTAATTGATTACTTTCCTCGCTTGTTGTTAGTGAGCTGTGTTAACGTTTGCTGTTAACGCTGTATTATTGAGCTCGCTGTGACTTACTGTTAGCTGTGCTATACGATAGCTGTTTTACAGTCTGTTTTTATTGTGCATAAGACGCTGCTAGTGACTGTTGACTCTTGGATTGATTTATCCAGTCATCCTGTAAATAGCTGTAAATAAATTTGTTTGTGCTGTCCTCAAGTAAAGTCCATTGAAACCGAACCCGCTACGCTAAAAATGCAACAATATCTACTTATAAGGATGATTGCTGCGTGCGTGTGCTTATGACTGCCGTTGCTCTCTCTGGGTCAAACCCATTAACATGATACTTAATAGATACACATAATTAGAAATGTAAACTTAATTTTGCTTTTTTAACGATATTTTGGAAAATATTATTGCCAAAAAGGGATTTTATACCATTTTTAAATATATACAATTTGTAATTTTAATAAAACCAATTTAATAATTGTACAAGTATTTCTCAATTTTTATTCTTTATAAAAAAATATGTTTATATTTACCTAATTTCAGCAGTAGATTGCATTTTTACTCTTAATTTCAAATCATTTTCATGGTTCCATCAACTATCTTCTCAAAAGATTTCTACCATTGTTTAAAATTAAGGTTTCAGTTTATTCTGTATGTAGTTTAAGAGACTGGTAAAAAAGTGAAGTTTTAATACGGTGAAATTAGAAAAATGTTGTAAATTTGTCCTTTCAGAGACATTATGTGACAGGAAGAGTGTTCCATGTATAGAATGACCGGGACATATGTGAGCCAATAAAAGTTACACATCTTAAATCTCTGGCAGTTCCACAATATCACAGATGTAGCGGCATTTCTATACAATTGAACTAAAATTTAAAACAACCAATACTCCCAGCGAATCATTGGTACTCAAAGTCGACTAGTGATAAATTAAAAAAGGGTGTTTTAGTGTCCGAAAGATTGAAGATGTATCTTTGAATATCATATTTAAAATGATGTTGCTAGAAGCCATGATTACCACACAATGGTTTATATATATAATGAGCAAATATATGTTCCTTTCCTTTGATTTTAAATAAAAATTCTAAAGAAATTCCTGAAAATCTAATCAATTTAAAAGACTTAATTGAAAACAATCATAAAATAAACATGTATCTTGTACCAGTTGGTCACCAAAGGTCACTAGATTAAAATGTAATCGATAAAGAAATGACTTTAAACAATGCAATTTTTTTTCCAAGAACGACTTTTAATTAAGGAGTAAAACGCATATATATAAAAGCTGTACGCATATATTTATGTCAAAATGTCAATTTTAAAATGAAACCAAGACTAAATAAAGCGAAATGAATATTTATGATAAAAAACTAAAAAATCAAAGTACCCCTTGGTAGATAAAGAACTAGATTGAGATTAAATGTTGAAATTTCCTGGCTCAATATCATTTTCTAGGATATACTGCAGCAAAAAATGGTAAAATAAACAAAAGAATGTATCCTAACACATTTTGCCGAGCACCGATGCTGGACTGCGACCTGAGCAGCCGAGTCACTACAAAGTTGATTGGTGAAATGAATCCTTTTATTACTTGCTTATAACATCGCTTATATACGCCAATAAGAAAAAATGGGTCTTTTCAATATATGTTATATGAGCAGAAAAAATGTTTATATATTTCAATTAGGTATTCTTTTTTACTTATTCTTCCTGTTTAGATTTCCTGAGTTCGAAAAATACTTTTTTCCGAGTAGTCCACCTCTCTGTCTGTGACAAAGTTTTTTCAAGCACACTTTGAACAGACTGATGAAACAATAAATGATCTTTAGATCATATTGTAGATTTCCATGAAATTTTGAAGTAAAAACTTTCAAAGGAAGTCTGTTTGTCCTCTGGGTCTGGTACTGAAGTACACACTAAATAAACACGATAATTGCAAACCGAATGTAGCTAGATTGATTACATTTGATGCAGAGAATTAACACCTACAGATCTATCAACTTTCAGCCAGGACCAACAAAATATTGATTGTCTGTCTGCCTATACTCTCAGAAAATACAAAAGTCACAACTCAAAGAATCGTAAATATAAATATATCATTTTCGTTTCGGGATTTTATATGAACAAGGACAATTTTTGAGAATTTATATTCGTATCTTTTTCCGATCTTGTCCTTTGAATTAAGTTTTATGAAAGTTAAGTAGATTAACCTGCACTTCCCTGATGGGTGGGGGTTGCTTTGCGGTAGCTCATTGTTATATCCGAATTGCTTCTGCCGGGACGGAGTATGCCTATGCCATATCAACAAGGATAGAATTTTCATGAAAATCTGTTTCTTTTCATCGACTCTTAAAAACCCATCTAAAAAACATTTCCGATTTTGGAATGCTATTAATCTTATGCCAAGAACTAACAGCCAAAAAAACTCGCCCTGAATAGCATGACAGATTCAGAGTAAAAGCTAATCCTATCCATAAATTAATGTTTCATTACTTCTGTTCACCAACACTATACAAAACATTATCCGGAATAACATCTTTATGGCAGAGTGTGCGAGAATGATTTTGGGAGACCATCCCCATTTTGTTATTATGTGAGAACAAAATGTTGTTGCGGTTTGAGGTTTTTGAAGCCTTAAAATGCGCGGGCAGCAAATTGGCTATTTATCACTTTTAAAAGCGATTAGAAAAAAATGCAAAAGGTTGACACATTTGGCGATTTATCACCAACAAAAAATTACAGCTTAGCACGAATTTCTGCCATTACCCGATTCCTTATAGGTCAAAGCATGTGTATTCTAATAACCACATAATTGTTTTAAATGCGTTTAAATTGGTTAATGACTTAAATTAACGAAAAAAACAATACCTTAAAAATAATAATGTTTGCACAAAATAACAGGAAATTTCAGATAGCAGATTTCAGTATTAATATTTTTATCATGTAAGAATATAAAGTTTTTTGCACTGAGAATTTGGACATAAACAAAAATCCATAGGCGAAAAATGAAAATCTGCGTGATCATCTAAAAAACCCCTTGGTTTTTAATAACGTGTTGCCATTGCATTTACAAAAGCTCTGATTTTAAAAAGTTCATTACTACAGGAAATAAAACCTAGAAAAATGTCATTTTGAGCACATTGTTGTATGAAATGAAATCAATAGGAAATGTGATACTTTTTTAAGCAATCAATGTGATACGAAGTTTTTTTTTATCGTTTGCAATACTAAAGGGACTCATTCAATGAAACAATTAAAATGAATAAAAATATAATTTCACTCGCACGAGCACGTGGCCGTGCAAGAAATGATGTTCTGACAAGCTACATTAAAATATTCATAGAAGATGCCATTTTAATCTTCATTTATTTTATCTTATTTTTTAACACCTTTGGCCATTTATTTATTTATTGAGAAGCACAATAGTAACAAAATCACAACTCAAGTGCAAGAATGAAAGTTTTGGAATTAAATTTTTAAAAATTATAAACTAACTCTTAATGAAACAAACATAGAATTACGAATTAGGAATTACGCAAATACCATAAGTGATTGTAGCTCTTCATCACTAATGGGCAATACCACAGATTAAAAGTTTAGTGATGTAAACAATTATATTAATTATTTTAAGTGGATTTTTCTTTAGTTACAAAATTAATTATATGATTAAATCTTTCAAAAATATTTTTCAATTAAATGATCATTTTATTTCTAATGGAATACTGGAAACGACTCAGAAAAATAATTCTCTATGCAGACGAAAACAAGTTTTTTTTTCTCGATCAAATTAATATAATTTGTTTGGTTCAAAATACGATTTATTTGATGCATACTTCAAATTTATTAACTTACAACCAACCAAAAAGATATTTGAATAATGCTATTGAATAATTTTTTGCATAATATACTATCCTATTGTCCACGGTGTCAAACAGTGGATTTTCGATTTTAAAAAAATGAATACATTCAACTTTTTTATTTATTATTTTTTGAATCTCAAACTTTTCAGGTATAATATTGTTACATTTTTGTATTGTTTCTTCCCTGCGCAGATAGTTCCATTGCAAGAGAAAGAGTTTGGCAGATAATTCTTGTGATTATTGTTTGGCTGCCGGAACAATAATCTCATTACTGGCGACAAATTTGGAAAAAAAGTTTGGTGCCGAATAACGTGGCGATGAATTCGGCAACATTGGCGACAAAATGACTTAAGAATCTTTTGGAAATTTGAAGATAAGAATATTAGAATGGAATTTGAGATCAACTTTAGAGGACCTTTTCTGGCCTACCTAGGAAACTATAAAAAGTCGTGAGACCGATCTGGAGTCAGTTATTTCACTTTATTTGAGGTTGACAAACTGAAGGAATTTTCTTTCTACTAGAGCTTGTAACAATTGTCCGTTTCGCTCTTTGCTAGAAATGTTTCTGTTTATTGACTATGCATGACTTGACTGGGTTCGGTCTTTTAGTTGTTTGGCGCGTAATCGTACTTTCGAGTAAATAAGCGTCGTTATTCGCTTTTGAAGTCTGTCGACTATGTAACCTTATACTCAACCACATGGATCTCGTTTTTATTTTTTATTTTTCTTAACCCTAGAAAGGTAACCTTTAAAAAACTAACGAGATAAGCATTCGTCTCCTTGAGAAAATGTATTTAAAGTCAATTTTTAAAGCTAATTTAAATAAAAGCATACTACCTGCAGATTATTTCCCAATCCTTGATTGTTAAGTAGGATAAAAATATTATTCATTTATTTTCGAAGCAATCTTTACGCATATAGGCGTGATGTTCTCCGCACATTGCTCTTGAACATAACAAACAAAAATTGCCCGTCACTCTGCCCAAATTATATGGACAAAATGCACATTTTTTTCTTTTTTTTCCAATTTCGGATTGTTCAGATTTATTTTAGATTCAGATTTATTCGGATTGTTTAAATTCTATTTTAGAATTTCACTTATAATAGTCCTGATTGATTGGGGTAAAGTTGATATGTTGAGACGCTTCTGGATCCATGCAGCAAAAAGAACTTCAATAAAATCTTCTTCTTCCGATTCATTCTCAGAAGTAGAATTATCTTCCTCACTTGATTCTTTCAATAATTTACGGATAACTTCTGTCCTACGCTACAAATTTTCTCCGTGAAAACGTTTCGACATCTCCAAACATACACAGAAATACCTTCTTAACACTAACGGGACAGATAACCATTCGTCTCTGAGACGACTATTGTTCTGGATATACTACAAGTGGAAATATTTCGGGGGAAAGGAATGTCCTCATCTGTACTTCCCAAGGTCAGATGAAGGTACTGAGCAGAACGATCCATTTACCGTTATAGGGGAAGAATAGTCAAAGCTTTTTCGTAAGCGTTCGTCCAGGAGACGAATGGTTAGCACTCTAGGGTTAATAATATATGAAATAAGACTTGTAATCGTGTATTAATTGCCTGGCTTCAGAGAACTATAAATACGAACAATCTTTGAAGTTCCAGTTTCCTGGCTCAGGGGAAGCGCGTCTTCCTCGTAATCTGGACTCCCGAGTTCTTGTCCCGGTAAGGGCATGGTTGTTTTTCTGTGTACTCTCTGTTAACTGTGTGAATGTATAAGTACGATGTAACGTATTTCATAACGTAATAATAACGTATTCGTTACTTTCGTTACGTACTTCATTACGTATTCGTTACGTGTTTCATAACGTATTCATAAGTACGAAGTAACGTATTTCCTTTTACTTCGTAAAATATCCATAAGAACGAAGTAACGTATTTCCTATACGAAGTATATGAAGTAACAAAATTACATATTTCATATACGAAAAAAAGTGAAATGATGAACATTGTCAAAACAGTAAATTTTAAAATGTGTTGTTAAAATGAAAATATATGATCCGAACATTTATCATTTTTGTCTCTTCTTCATTTTTTCTTTACTCCCGAATATTTTTATAATATAACTTAGAGAAAATATAATGCATAGGAAATTATAGTGGATGTAACTATACACAGTACTATTACTCTAAGGACCATTAGGAGCGAGAACCAACCACTAAGATGAGATGCGAATGTCTTCTGAGCGATTGAATTACCATCAGTGCGGTAATACAGTAAGATGAGACGCCAATGTCTTCTGAGCGATTGAATTACCATCAATAATATAATCCTGAACCTTAGTGATCAACAGCCATAGTCTATCTCTCCCCAATAAGATATGTTCCATCATTAGAGTGGGGGTAACTATACACACTAATATTACTTTGCTTATAGCTTAAAAACCATTAAGATGAATGTTTCTCGTGCTTATGTGAGAAGCCTTCTTTTGGGAGGAAGTATTTTTGGAACTCAAGATGGTCCAGAACTCTTGAAGATATCTTTGTAGAGGGGTCCAAATGAGAAATTAAGGCTTAAGACCATGCTGGAACTAACATGAAATGATTATAATGGTATGGAAGAATTTACCTCCCCCCTCTTCTAAAATCACCTGAACTCAAGTATTTCATTATGCTTTATTTTTGTAAAAGAGTAGAAAAATTCTTCACTCACCTCAACTTCTTAAGAAGAGTCCATGTTCTTAAGGGATTGACAGACAAAAGAAGAGCTCTGTTTCTCTGATGACTATTAATCAAATGTATTTAACTTCCTTTGGGTTCTTAGTAAGTATGCCTATTGCCAAACCTATCTGAACGAATGCCTCTAACCGACGAATTACAGGCCACGGACTTTCGATCAATTATACCAATTGGAAGAAAATTTTGCAATGACATTAAAAAGTCTCTGGTGTTAGTCATAGTTTTATTGAACAAGCATTTGGGACTTTGAGTATTTAAATAACAAAGAAAAAATATTTACCAAGCATGGTAAGTAACCCTGATATCCTAATATCCTTTCCAACCTGCCCTTAGGTATTCAGAATAAATCATAAAACTGAATGACCGGAATGCCACAATAACCTCAATGGCAGGAAATGCGGTTGAATCGTAAGGGCCATCACAAATATCAGTACAACCTTTATTTTAGGAGGTATGTCTCGTCATCAGTGGGGAGGCCAAATCCCCACCTATGCGCGCTCCCTCTACAGTCACGAGATCCAACTACCATTCCATCCGGTTACAACAAGCCCGGTATAATGGAATAGATAGTTAAAGTATCATAACAGGATATTTAATAAATGACGACATTAATAGTACTACATATGATAGACACAATATCAAATGATATATTTAATTAATTAATGTAGTCTGCTAGTACAAAAAGTAAGTGTTCAGAGGATCTATTATCTGAAGTTATGGCAACTTCCTTCGATGTTATTTCTACAATTTTGTGACTATAATAAAATGTTGTTTTTCTATTAAGTCTGAAATACACACTGTACATTTTTCTTTTATTTACCTCACTGAAAAAAAGTAACCCTTACCTCAAATTCTCAATGATTGAATGTGAAATTATGTAGATACACGAAGGGCAAAAGTTCAATCCTTTTATAATTACAATGCATTTGTTTTAATATTTTGTATTGAATAAGTTAAGAAATTTTATTTCAATTTTCCTAACCAACTTCAACAAAATGTTGTAAAAACACATTTTACTTTCAATGCTGCTGTGATACTAAACGCGTAAGGCAGTCCAAGATTTCACACCTGAACCATATTTAATCTAGTAGCATCTAGAGTTTTGTACAAGTCTTTAATCTTGAGAAACAGCCTTCTCAAAGTCCCATATATTAAAATACCTTGCGGCTGTGTTCTAAATAGTGATATGAAATATATTCTATCACATAGAAACCACTATAAAAGCTGGAAACATATGGTTCTGCACTTAGCCTTCTAGAGAGCTCATAAATTGTTCCTTTAGAACCCCTATAATGCATCTAGAGGTAGATTTGTTCGACGAAGTCGAAGGGGATATTTTGGTTCATATAATTTTCCTCCTTAACCATTGGATGTCAGAGCCTCAAGCCGGCAAGCTCACTCATAAAATGCCGAAAGTTTCTAGTTTGATCTTTGCAGAATCTTATCAAACTCTTTCTTTTAATTGATTCTTTTTATCATCTAACTTTTAATTATTTTAACCACTTTTAAAGTTATATTTTAACATACAAAATATTTTAATTCTTTTAAACGGTTGAGAATCACAGCATAAGATCCCCTCCCCCAAATGATTTTTCGAAGGAAGCAATCGAATCTTTAAAAAGGTCAATCATAGATATAAATAAAACCAAACGGATTAGCAGCAGAAATTGACATCTGTTATCTCAAATCTCGTGTTAACATGTGAAAAATTTATTAATTTTAAAGCATTGTTTGCCTTAATTAATTAAATACATTAAAAAATTAAAAGATTCGAAACAATTATGTGATAAACAGAATAAGCATACGTCGATATATCGAGAATCAGGTACATGCGGTCATTCATGCCAAGTTGTAACCTTTTATTGGTGGTAAGTCGCCAAATGCGACAACCATCTTTACCACTTTGTAATAACTCTAAAACCAGAAAAGGGATGCTCCAAAGGAGATAAACCACCAATATTTTGACGATCATTTTTCAGCTTTATAAATCTGAAACCAATACAGCATAACGTTAACACGAGAAAAAAAATAATAATAAATATCACAATGTTGCGGTTGATTTAAACTTATGATTTACGAACTAAATTCTTTTTTCAAATGATTTTTTTAGTCAAATCGCCAGATGTAACATCCTTCTACAATTTATTCTAATAACCCTAAAAGCGAAAAATGGATTCCTCAAAAGAAATAAATCGTCAATTTGTTGCCTACGCATTTTGAGGCTTCAACAATATCTAACCAAAATAACATCATGCTCTCACAATGATAATAAACATTAGAAAAATTTGTATTCGAATAAATTTTTGATGTAATTTTATTTTGAAAAAATTAGAATTTAAAGATATTTCCCACTTCCATTTATTGAAATATAAAACATCTTTTTGGAGCGCTATTTAAAAAAAAATATTATAATACTATAATAGTATTTAAATTTAAAACTGGTATTTAATATTCTTTATGACATAAATTGATCATTTTTTAGTTTACTGTTAAATGAAGAAGAGAAAATAAAAAAAATCATTTATTAATCAAAATTGTACCTTTTTTCCAAAAATATATTCTTTTTACTGTACTTCAGAAATTCTTATGTTATGTTTGAAATGTGCAGTAATAAAAAAAAAGCATTCATTGATTAAATTTGTTTATCAAAATGGGTTACATCCAGTCATGAAAGACGCACCATGGCCAAATAGGGCCCAAAATAAACATCAAAACAAGAAAAATTAAACATTTTCAAACTTTAAACTTAAAAAACAATTAGTACACTTTTATTTTAAGTAAGAATTTTTAATTTTAAGAATTTTAAGAAACTTTCTAAAAATGTTCCTTAAGTATATAAACTTTTGCAGATATTTCAATATACTTATTAAGTTATTTTGAAGTATTGGAGTATATTTTTCCTTTCATATCAATTGCTAAACATATTTTAGGTCAAAATTAACATTTTTTTATTATTAAACGTATTTATTTTATGCACATCAAGAGCACAAAATATATCCTTTTTTTTTTAAATATACGGAGTAATTAACAAAAAAGCTAAGTAGCTTCGGAAAAAAATGCTATAACTCCTAGAAAATGTATCATAAATGCTGATAATTGCTACTAAATATTATAAAATTATTCATAAATCTTTACTTATAATAAAGTATGATGTGTGTTTTGTGTGTGTGTGTGTGTGTTGGCGATGTACAGGCCAGACCGTTCGACCTAAAGCTACCAAATTTGGTATTTGTATACCTTGGGTGCCGGGAATATGCACCTCGGAGCCCTTTTTTGAATTTTTAATTAATATTTTAATTAATTAAAAAATAAGCCAAATTTTGAAGTTTTTTCGCTATAATTTTCGAAAATATTACAGCACAAAATTGATTTTTGCATCACGTTAAAGCTCAGAAACATAGCCTTTCAATGATACTAATGTTTTGATCTTCAAATTAAAACTCTATTTTTAATGAATTTTTAAACATTTAATTTAATATTTTTTTTTTCAAAAATTTATTTCGCAAATAAATAAATAAATAAATAAATAAAAATATCTTCTCTAGGATCACAAAAAAATCAGCTTTTAATAAAATGTTGCCAACACATTTTCAGAAGTTCTGATTTAAAAAAAAAGTTAATTACTACCAAAAATAAAACAGAAAAATATAATTTTCATCACGTGATTATATGAAAGAAACAAATAGGAAATGTGATATTTTTTAAACCGTAAATGCAAGAGAAAATTTTTCATGATCGTTTGCAATACCAAAATTAGTAATTCAATTAAAGAATTAAAGTAAATAAAAATACAAAGTACAAATACGTTACAAAAGTGCGACAGTTAAAACTGAAAAAGAATTTTTAGAAAAGCACCAAAAGATAATCTTCTGAGAGCGAGATTAATTATTTAAAAGCGAGAAATCTTAAACGAACTTTGAAAATGTCGTCATTTCAAAGAATCGACGAACAAAAAGCAATTGATAATGAGTAGTAGTAAAATATTTTTGAATTCTTTTTTTTTTAATTTTTAAAACAATATGGCATGTTTTGAATTGCTACTTTTGCTTATGTGAAGAAGATATTTTGTTCAAATCAAAGAATTCGCCTTCTGGATTGTAATTTATCTCCGCATTTTAATAAATCATGCGAAATAAAAACGCATATTGTTTCAACGAAGCAAACATAATGTTAAATCTATACTGGTCAAAGTAGGTCAACTATATGAAAACGCATCTTCTTTCAAACAAGCCTACGTATTAATTAATAATACGAAATTTGTAAAAGAATATGAAAATATTTTTACCCTCATATTTTGGAGACATCAAAACTTTCTAACCAAAACAATATAATATTCTCACATGAGAAAAAATAAATCAACTATTATTCCAAATTAAACATAAAAATTTCCGGTACTTGTCTGCGTAAAATGAAACAAGATATTTTTGGAAAATAAATGGATGGAAACGTTTTCTATGATATTTTAAAATACATATTTTACTAATTCATTTAAACAGTTTTATTTAAGGCAAATATGGCTTAACATCTACAAAGCATCTTCTGTAATCGGAGCCTAACATCTAATTTCTTAATTTTGGGGGGATAGACATAAATCTCTTAACAATTGGTCTAAGTGAAATATATAATTTGTAGATTGAGGGAAAAAATGCTGATGAATTAATTTTGTGTGAATCATATTTAACAAAATATTCTTGACACAGTAAGTCCTTAAAATAAAATAAAAAGTGGCACTACAATGAACTAAATCAATCATCAAAGCTGATCGATCTATGAACATTTCAATATAACAATATGATAAAAACTGGCGGTTTTAGATCACTTTATCAAGATATCAAAGAAGCCAATCAGAGTTACTCTAGAATAATTGGTGTAGATTATGAAAATGACGATTGTTCAAAACTTGCAATATTCAGAACTGAATAAATCAGCCAAATTGAAGTAGAAATGCTTATTTATTTATTTAGAAGATGAAATATTAAGAATATTTTACAAATATGAATCTATAAGACCAAAGGAACTTAAACCATATTTTTTATATGTGTTTATAAACCTTAAAAAATGTTATTATTGAAAGCATTTATATAAATCTGAAGGTTTCTTTTAACCTATGAAATGTTTGCTGAATAATTCCTTGAAATCTTATAAATTATAAAGTAAAAATATAAAGTTTCAATTTCTGTATTGAACATAAAACTTCAATGTCGGACTACTCTGCTTTCAGTTCTTAGTTTTATTTAAAGACATGCTTAGATTATGTAAAGAGGTCTTTATATTAATTAAAATTTCATCATTTTCAATTTAATTTAAAAGTTAATTTTACGTGCTCTGATAGAAAATCAGAGAGAGATGCGGATTTTAAAGATAAGAACTGCTTATCGTCCTATATAATAGTATAAGTGATTTTATATGATTATCGAAATTTGAAGCTTAAAAATATTTTGCTTAAAAACTTATTATGCGACCAAGTTATATAAAAAAGGATTTAATCCTTTAGTCAGCATTAATATTGTTGAACTGACTGGTCGCCAAAGGCGGCTAGTACCATAATATAAAGCTAATTAAGTCTATAATAGATACTAATTTTAATGCATAATATTATATTGTTTATAAATATTACATTACTTGATTTCTAAATGAAAAATGTGTCAATTAACAGTAAAATAATATGAAATTGATTTTGAACTTAGTTTTATGTACAAAAATATTTAAATATATAATATTTAAGGATAATATTTTTTTATTAAAAAATACAATTTCAAAATTGGGTAATCATATTAAAAATATTGTTTTACCTTATTTAACCCTTTCGAGACCGGATATCTCTATAATAGACGCCCACACGGGATGAAGTGTATTCTAAAATTATCGTCCCACAGAATGCATGCTTTGAATTGTAAATTTGAAAAAAAAGTAGCAACTATAATTTTGTCCTAATTTCGTAATTTTTTTCTACCTATTTAGATTATTTATTCATAAATTGAGCATATTCTTCCTGCATAAATCGTGCTTTTCTTCCATAATAAACTAGAACAATGGCTTTCGTAATATAAAGAGAAGTAGACGAAATGGATCAGAAAACTACGTAGAATATAAAAAACTGACAGTAAAACCCGAAGAGATTAGTTGCGATTTTTCAACAATAAAAAAAAAGAATCCTGAGGGAGGTAGAAATTTAAAACATTCTATCAAGTGGAGCGTTGCATAACCGAGCTCTGTTTATTATTCTGTGAGAATATGATGTTGTTTCGTTAGAGGATTTTGAATAAATGAAAGGAATGAGTTAATAAAACTTGTAATAGCATACACAATGAGAATAAATGGTAATATTGTTGCGAACATTTTATTCCGGCAGGTTCGTTTTTAGGGTATTGGGCGTATGTTGTGGTGACACTCAATCAACAGGGCTGAGTAGAAAACGATGACGTTTATTTACACATAAAGACGATGAATGCACAGACGAAAAATATGTACAGCCGAGATGAACACATTATAGCACAGAGCAACACACTACAGCAGACAGTAGCCCCCGTATAGTAATCAACCACAGTTCTCAAAACACAGATAGAATCAAGCAGGAGAGAAGGTTATTGGTCTTTCCCTAAACGGTCTTTCCAAACGACTGAATTTCTCAATGACTCCTAGCTTTAGCTGCCGACCCTCTATAATACGACTGGCTACTCCACACACTATAGGTCGCTGTTCCACGGTAAACAACAGGACTTAGAACACAGCAGTTTAGCACTCGCTTGAACTGGCTCTTCGTTTTCCTCTCGGGGACTCGTTACTTGTCTTCTACATCAATTTTGCTTCCCACTCAATTCAATTCACTTACACAACATTTAAACCAATTTCCCTTCTATATGAGTATAGCTCCCGGAGTACCAAGAATCATCAAGGTCAATCAGGGCACATCTCGTTTGCTGTTGGACGGATCTGGAAAATTGTTAAACTTTCTTGTACAGTCCATTTTGTGGCCTAAGCCGCCAAAGCTTTCATATCACTAACGTGACACCCACTAAGCATGCAACATCTCGCTATATCATTAGGTACACTTGTTTGACAACATGTGTGGTTTAAAAAGGGTAGCTTAGAAATATAACCTGAAGCCATCTAGTGGAGTTTAAAATTGTTTCAGTTTAGGAGGCATATATGCGTCACCGTTCTACGAGTTCAATTTTCAGAAATGCCTGGGTAGGACGTTTGGCTGTGAGAAATATTCGCTGTTGATGTCAACACGACACGTCCGTCTGGAAAGGGTTAGTAAAATATTTTTATCTTCCACAGAATTTTTTTTAATGAAATTAAAAAATTTCTTTTCCCTCCCCTATTTTTTTTAATTTTGAAACGTGCCTTGTCATAAACTTTGTCAGTCATAACTTATCTTAGAAAGATGATAAAAGGTTATTGCAATACTTCTTCTTCAACTGTTTTTCTTCCTTTCTACTTGACAGAAAGAATTTTATGAATGACCACCGCAGAACTATAAGAAAGACGGAGACTCCTTCCTTGCCAATCCATAGTTCATCTTGGCCACATTGTTTATATGATGTCCAAAACGCAGCTTTTTTTCATCTGCTTAACACATTTTTTAAATCTTACTATTAGTTTATACTCTCCCTATATATATTTTGTTTAAATTTTCAGCCATTAATAAAATAATTTCAATTCACCCATGCAAGTTCAAATACCTATTTTTAAAATTGTTGTGGATGGCACCTGATGTTAATACAGTGCTTCAAATATTAATTCCTTAAAAATGAAATTAAGGAAGTATATAATATTTTATTTGTGAACAACTTGGTTTCGATCCATCAGATTGCACAACAAAAATCTGCTCATTTTTTTCCCATTCCAATTTTTTGTTAACACCCCCAT
>JAOUZG010021905.1:763842-800061 GCA_026289955.1 Argiope argentata
TATATATATATATATATATATATATATACAATACAATTGAATATACAATTTGAAAGTCTCATAGAGAAATTATATCTTGCATATTATTTTTTCCTATGACTATACTCATTTGAAATCTACTTAATTAATCTGCATTGTCACGTTTAAAAAATAAAGGCTTCATTCTGGAACAAAAGCAAAATGCTTTTAATTCATTTCGTCAAATTAAAAAAATGGAATAGCCACAAAAAGCAAAATTATGATGCATTCAGGTAAAACAGTGACACATTTGTTTCCAAATGTTATCATCCATCTATAGATACACAATTGCCAAAATCTTCCGTTAGGAATCTGGTTAAAAAAATGTTTGACACATTAGGCAATGGAAGATAATGCTTTATTCCACTAAGATAAAACGACTAACACAAATACCAAAAACAGCTACAAAGAAAGTAGCAGACATTTACAAGCATATTCAATATTATTAAATAGAAAATAACTCTATGTAGATAACTCTGACGATGGATAATTTGTGTAATACTAGAATGGGAGAATTCCCTTGGATGTCCTGATTTAGCCTCTTCATTGATGCCGCTCCTAGAACAGTGTTCAAATTCTATGAAAAAATTTCGTAACTTTGTATGTCACAGATATATTATAATACTTCATTTTGTGTTTCAGAAATTTTTTTTGTTACCATATCACATATGGATATCAGATTTGTATTTAAAGTCTGTGTTATTGAAATGGCAATCTTTCAGGATTCATTATATTATCTGTATAATGATTTTTCTTATAATGACTTAAAATACACAGGAAAATAATAGAAGTGATTCGCATAACTATTTCTCAGAGATTCTGAATTTCATTTTATTTAATTCTTCGCGATGATAATGTAAAACTCAAACAACTTTAAAACCTAAGAATTTGCCCGTAGCTACTTTTTTTTCGTTTTGGTTCAATGTAGCATTAATTTATAATAAGCAAATAAAATAATGTTGGTTGTTATTTATTTAAGTATTCAAAATGTTTTTTATTTAGTCAACTTGCTCCTTGTATTTACAGACACAGTTTATATTAAAAATTTCTTCTTTTATCAGCAATTCATTCGTTCACTTCTTAAATCGACAATTCAGTCATTCAATTTATTATCTCACCAATTTATTTTTTCAGTTTCTTCTTATATCAACTATTCATTCATTCAATTTATTCTTATCTCACCAATTCATTTATTTAGTTTCTTCTTAAATCAACAATTCATTCATTCAGTTTCTTCTTACATCAACCATTCATTCAGTTAGTTTCTTCTTACATCAACAATTCATTCATTCAGTTACTTCTTACATCAACAATTCATTTATTAAATTTATAATTACATCAACAATTCATTCATTTAGTTTCTTCTTATCTCACCAATTCATTCATTCAATTTATTCTTTTACTTACAATTCATTCATTCAATTTATTCTTATCTCACCAATTCATTCATTCAGTTTCTTTTTACATCAACGAATCATTCATTCCATTTCTTCTTACATCAATAATTTATTTATTCAGTTTCTTCTTATATCAACAATCTTTTTTCTTTTGACATTCTAACTTCAATTCTACATTTTAGCAGCCTATATTTCATCAATTAATTAATATCCTTTATTCCTCACCGAATTGCAAATCTTTGAATGCTGTTCGAATATCTGGAATGTTTACGTCAACCCTTCGAATAAATATTGAGCAACGCGACGGCAAGTCAATACATACAGTGTGATGTTTAACACCTTTGTAGTGTCTACAGTAAAATGATTCTCGAACGTATATATACTAGCAAATATAAGATATCCGAAACTTATCACCTAATTGTCCGAAATTTATAAGATTGAGAATTTAAATATTGAAGGAATATCTAACAGTTTATCGACAAATTTACAATTTACTCTGGAATTTAAACTAAAAAGTTAAATAATAGGACGTAAAGGCCTTAAGAGATTTTGCAAAAAAAGGTTCCTTAAAATATAAAGAAAATATCGTATCTCCATTTTATAGAATTTCGATAAAAATTATAAGTTTACTTATAATTTTAATTGACATTTTGGTCAATTAATTTCAAAATGCGGCGTTAAGAACTGAATTACTTATTCTGTAATGAAGTTTGAATTTGCAAACAAATTTTAACGGGTTTAATTTTTTATTCATTATATTTATTTGATTTAATTAAAACTAGAATAAATTTAAATATAAAATTTTTTTAAAGTTTTTAAGAAGGTATTTTTAAGATTATCACTTTGTCTTATATAATGATAAAAAAGAAATATCGCTTGTATTCTCAACTTATATGTTTTTTTTTTAATTTATGTTCCATTTAATAGAAACATTATAGTTCATATAATTTTATTGCGTTATCGTAGATGGTGATAATACGAGGTGAAGTAGGAGGAATCAGAGAAATTACTGTAATCAGCAAAATATGAAAGCCCGGCATTTTCTATTTTACAAATCTTTAAAATATATGCTGATTTACGAATTTAATAACATTAAATATAAACAATAAAAGCAAAAGTAACTTAAAAAATAAATAATATTTTTAACATAAATGAATTTTAACGTATTTTATAACCACATTTCAAAACACAATTTTCTTTGGATAAAAAGTTATCTCAATGCATAGTAAAATTCGATTTTTAGGAATATCGTACAACACATAGAATGAATAATTTTATTACAGATTAAAATTTATCTCTTCATGATAAGCAATTTTCCATAGATAAACAAAAATCTACTTTTCACATAAAACTGAAAATTCTAATAAATGTTCTCAATCTATGTACAAGAAATAATATTTAAAACTGACAATATTAAATTAATATTTTAATAAATAGTTAAATGGAATAATATGTATTATAATATATCTTCCCTTCATTAGTAATATACAATTGAAGTTCATCAGTATTATATAATTTTAGTTCATCAGTAATATAAAATTGAAGTTAGTAATATACAATTGATTTTTTTAGTTCTTAGACAATTTAAAATATATAATGTATATCGAACTCTCCAAATGTATTTATCCGTCTCGGCAGGCGGAGCAAGAAGGCTCTGGGACCAATCAGGCACATTTCAATTTCTATTCGATGACTCACTAAAATTCCAGAAGTTCTCAGCAGTATGTATTTTGTCACCGAATCGATCACCAACTTTGTCGCCAAGCTCTAAGATCACCCGAGCAAAGTTTAGAACCCAGAGGACTAATTCTAAAACTGTATTTCATACGATGAACTTTACTCGTAAAAGAAGACAACATTAGTTTTGCAACAATAGTATCTAATAAGATTGCCATCCTCCACCCTCGTGTGAAATCAGGGAACTTTAAGAGGTCCTGGACTTCACATGTACGCAGGTTTTGTTATTTTCTCGTGTACTTAGTATAGATAAATATGATCGCCAAAATGTCTCAACTCGAGATTTTTCAAATCTCCACGTCTCCCTGATTTTCAAAAGTACATTTTCAGAAAATGTGTCTATATTTGTAAAGAAGATAACTCAAAAACACATACGACTAAACGAATGAAATTTGGTATACAGTTTTTATACTAAATTTATAGTTTTCTATCAAATTTAGAGCAAATTCCAGGCAGAGAAAGTCTCTCTTTTCAGCAATCCGAATACAAATTATGGTTTTATAATGAAGAGAGCTGGACAAATAAGATTTAGAATGCAGAACTAACATTTGAACATTTGATATTTAGGAAATTCCAAGCTTGATTCATCTTGTAGTAGAGCGTTTGTCCGACAGAACTTTAAGAAAAATGTAAATATAACTTGAAAAATCAAGGACTTAAATACATCAAATTGGATTTGATAATTTATGAATACAAAGGCTGTTTGTGTTATATTCTTGTTTCAATCGTTTGTTAAAATCGTCGTTTGCAGCACAAATTTTATTATCAGATGCTATTATTTCATTGCCAATGATAACTGGAAAATTTCAGCAAAAACGCCAAATTTACACCAAAGGTTAATATTTTGTAACAACTGTACGCCAGGGTGTTTTCTGGCTAAGTTTATTAGACAGAATGTTGGGAAGTCTTTTTGAGATCAGTTCTCTTGGTGTTATATTCAAGAAAACAATTATCTTACCTTCATTAAATGCGATTATATAGACTTTATTTCGGCCGCAGCTTTAATATTAAGTTAAGACGAGCCATTTAAATATACTGGCATGATTAACTAACTTCTTCCTAACAAATGAAAACTAGTTATCACTTTCTTTAAAAAATAATACTTTAAAAAAAACTAAAAATTCGTTTCGTTTTTACAGAAGGGTGCTGTCTCAAGTTCACACAACTGCAATTTCTAGTGATCCAGTGCTTTACCGCCAAGAGAAGAGAACCAAGTTAAATTTTCTTCCCACATTTTTCACCAGGAGAAAGTAGCCGTTAGAAAAAAGAAGGCCTTAATATTTCGAGAGCAGGCCGTTCTTTTCTCACAGAGAAAAAGGACGACTTAGAGCTTTGAAAATTTTTCTTCTGGAGATTAAATTCCATCAACTGCCTTTAAAATAAAAGCCCTTCTCATTCAAAGGACTTGCAATCACTTCTGTTCTTTTCCGAGCTCCACTCCCGGGATCTGGATTTGGAATTGAGTTCACGGAGGTGTAAAGAAGAACTTTTTTCCCATCCTCGAAAAATAAAAAAAAGAATGAAATCTAAAATGAAAAATAAGGTGTTATCGTCTGCTTCATCGTAAACTGGAGACTAAAAGGATTATTTTATGCGTTTTAATAATTTATAGTGAGATTATATTATATTTCGAGGATTATATTGACATCCCTTACACATTTTTTTTAATTTTTAAAATTATTTCTACTAGAAATTATCGTTAGTAAAAACTCTAAATTCACTCCGAAGTTTACTATTTCTTAAATGTTGTATGCAAATGTTGTATGCTATTTCTTAAATATTGTATGCGATAACACTCTTATTAGAAATCACGCGGGAAGGTTTTAGGGAGACTGCCTCGTTAGTGTTTAGAATACTAAACACCTACAATATTTACTATCTCATATAACAGAAAAGAAATTGACTATGTTTTTTGAACACCTTTTTTTCGAAGGACTGATATCGACATTTTATGTAGAAATAAATCTGTAGTAACAAGAATGTGTAACAAATTTAATTTATCCAAATTTTTGTACTAACAAAAAATTACTTTTTTAAATAATGGTAATACAGAGACAGACAGAGGCCAACACTTTGACATATTTAAATAAATATAATTCAAAAATTAGGCTCTTAATCTGTGCACTAATTCTATTAATCGAAGTTATTTTTAAGAATCAAAAGTTCGGTCTAAAATGCCCATAAGAATAAAATGATAAAAGCTTATATTTAATCACTGCAGTGTTATCTAATCATAGATTTTTTTATTTATTTTAAAATAAAATAATATTAAAATGAGTTTTTAATGCATATTTCAATGTATCATGTCTAATCATAATTTCTTGAAAGGCCAAGAACCATGTAGTCGTACGAGTTAGATTATATTTTTAGCCATTTTAATCGTTTCATCGATGGAGTAGTATTGCAAACGATCCTAAAAAATTTATCTAGCATTTATTGTTTTGAAAATAATATCACATTTCCTATTTATTTCATTTCATGTAATCGCGTGCTCAAAGTGATATTTTTCTAGATTTTATTTGCTGTAGTCATTAATTTATTTTTTTAAATCAGAGCTTTTGTAAATGAGAAGGCTACGCGTTATGAAAAGCAGATTTTTTTGAGATGCTCGTGGAGATAGTAACATTTTTCTTTTTCGTCTCCAGATTAAAAATTTTATTTTTAACCTACGGATTTTCATTGATGCCAAACAGCTCATCCCCAAAACAATATCATCTTCTGACATGCTAAAAAAATAAAAGATCCTTGCTTTATTTTTTATTCATTCATTTCCGGTTGTTTTCCTGACATAGCGGTGGAGCATATTCCGCGTGATCTGGGCGAACTAAGTGCAAATCTCAGTTCAGATAGGGCTGCTCTTCTGTGTTCATTCTGCAAGGGGTGTGAATTTACCCCCTCCCCATTATAAGGTGTTGTGCGAAGCGAATATGATGAGTGAGCAGCAAAAGTCGTACTCTTGGCCATAGAGGCGTTACTAAAAACAAGAGACGCTGGTTAAATCGCTGACTACCTCAGCGAGCTTGCCCATGCAAGTGCCATAAGAAACAACAACAATCTTTCAGATCTAATTGTTATTTTTTCTAATCATCATTTCACAAATTATTAATTTTTATAATTGTTTAAAATTTTTAAAGTCTGTGATTTACAACTATTAAAAAAATAATATTTATCAGATATAAAAACTATCTAAAATTTATAAATGCTGTATGGTTAGATTAATAATGTATTCAAAAACAGTTTGAAAAATTATAATAACGAGATACGATTTCATATTGAATTATTATCTTAAATTAAAATAATGGGTGTTTTTACTTACTTGGACAAAACATCAAGAGCTAATTAAACTAAATTTTGAATTGTCCTTAAGTAATTTATTCATTTATATTTTGCACCAATTCTAGCTATTTCTTTATAATTTGTTTTAACAACTCAAATAAAAGGATTTCTTTCATCACTTAAAAGGTTAATCCGTTTTTATAACTCATGTTTACTTAATTTTCCAATTTAATTCAAAATCTCCTTTTATTAAAATTTAAGCCGCTTAAATAAATATATCAAAATAAAATTAGCTAAATATTTTCGTTTAGTTTAAAATTTCATCAAAACAATATTGTAAACAGATTTCAAAACAAATAAATAAAATTTGAATGAAATGAAATGTTTGTAAGTAATTAATTTTGAAAATAATATTTAAATTCCCTTTTCCGTTTGTAATCTATTTTTCATTGAATGCTTTCAACTAAAAGAGAAACATATTATGAATGAAGAACGATTTTTGTTCATTTGTATGAAAGAGCTTTAAAATTACTTTCTGATTATAATATTATTTGTTTTATTTTCATTCCATTTATTTATCTATCCAATGGTTTATATGTAGTTTTGATTTCAAGAAACTTAGAACTAATAAACATGAAACAAATATTATTTACAATAACAAATATTATTTAGGGGATAAAAATATGTAACTGATAAAATTTTATTTAAAATTTGTACTAATACAGATGTTAGTATTTTTCACATATAATAACTTCATAAAGTATAATCTAACATATACGATTTTATGATGTAAAATCTAAAAATCTATTTTAATTTTAATATACTAATTTATTTATCGTGTAATATTTATGTTATTATTTGATGATTTTTTTAAAACTATTTATGCACAATTTTTCATGAATACATATAATTGTTTTGTGAGATATTTAAAATTGTGCTTTTTGTCAATTCTTATAAGCAAAAGGACAAAAATGTACGTCTTACATTATCTGTTAATTTTATTTGATGAATCACAGTCATATAAAAAGAACAAGATTTAATCTATTAAAATAATTTCGATCTAATTATTTCACAATTTCTGGTTAAAAGTACTTTTTTGAAAGAATTATTATCAACAAATTCAGCAAGATACTGTTAGTTTCAATATACCACCACTCCCACATTACGATGATTTTAACTCGCTAAGGGTTGACATGCGAATGAATAAGTGTATTTCCAGTATTTTTTGTCATTCTTTTATCTTTATTTAAGTCTTTACTAAATATGTATTAAATATGTCTATACGTATGGGAGTGTTGACTCATTTATGAACAAATTACTCCATTTTTCTTAAAATTTCATATTGACTTCTTATATGGTCAATTCAAATGGTAAAAAATTTTAAGAAACCATCTAAAATATATTTCATTTATTATTTAACCATATAAGTGTGACCTAATTTAGGTGCTGTTGCTAATCTCAAAAAATATTAAATAATTCAATAACAAATAATAAAGTGTTTTAACTTGAAATTCAATATTATTTTGCAAAAACAAAGTGAGTAATCATATTTTGCGAACAGAAATAGTGCATTTATTATTCGTAATGTATTGTTTAGAACTTTTACATTGAATAAAAATTGTACTAAAATATTTTATTTTGAATTAGTATTTTTTTCGATATTTTTACTTATTATCGGCAACATTTAGTCTTCACAGATCCGAGAATACTCAGAATTCACCTTACTATTAAAGACAATCATGTCTTCCATTAATATTTCCTATCATTCTCAATGTGGCTAAAATTTTACGAATCTTCTTGTCTGCATAAAAGTGCGGATAGTTTTCAAATCGAAAAGCGAACAATAGATTCATTAAAAAAATGAAATAAATCGGCGACCTGATATTTTGGTAATACGTCTTCCTCGTGTTCTGGACGTCCCGGGTTTTATTCACGGTTACGGCATGGTTGTTCTTCTATGTTCTATCTGTTAGGTGTATGAATGCCCCCCCTTTTAAAAAGGGCCTGTGTAAGTTAAATTCATATGCTACTTTGATGAGTGAGTAACAAAAGTTTTACTCTTGGCCCTAATTGTCGCTACTACAAAACAGGAGGCACTGGTGAAGCTTAAATCACTGACTACCTCAGCGAGCGCGTCCATGATACGTGCCATAAGAAACAGCTACAACAAAAATGAAATATAAAAAACTTTTCTACCATACATTTTTCTCATTAACCCTTTCAAAGGCCATTTCTTTCTAGCCATGGTACATTAAAATAGTTTTAGGATTATGATTGGCTAAAATAAAGTAATTTATTTAACTTATTAAATAATTTTTTTATTAATTAATATGGTTAATTAGCATTTAAGTAACAAACCAAGATATACCATTCAATGTGAGATAAGGAACTGAAGCATCCAAGTTTTTATCTGATTTCAAAAATTGTCAAAACTAGGGTCAATCTACATAATTTCATACAAAAACAGAAAAATCTGAAGGGAAGCATACTTTCCCATGGCCCTTGAAAGGGTTAAAGGTCGCTAGTGTCTCAGATAAGTGGCATACTAAATGAAAATTATTGCAAATATCAAAACATTCAATCTTGATATTTTCATGATTCGTCATTTTTTAACCTTCTAAGAAACACCATTTTTTAAGTTGTATGTCTGTGGTTAGCGCAATAACATGCAGCACGTATTGATGCATTTAATTTTAAATTCATATATTACTGTAAAACGCTACACCAGTCTGGAATCTAAGATCTGCTTCATTTGAGAATTTTGATTGATACTGATTTTTTAATATGTAGTGATTTTTTTTCGATATACAGTCATTCGATTTTTGATAAGTAAGATAATGAATATCTTGGTCGTTTTTGTCCTCCATTATTTTGAAAGAAATTTAAAAATTGGGGGAAAAGACTTTATTTCTATATTTATTCGGCTAGTTTAAAGTTTCATTGAGATATTGAGTTCATAAACAAACAGAGAAGAACAAACCTGAAGCGTGATTATCCGTTAAAATCTTGAATTCATTTTTCTTTTTGTAGATTCACTAATTTTTTAATGCATAATTTTATACGATCAGTCTGAAATTTTTTTAAATGCTTATAAACCTCAATTGCTAATTGAATATTAAAATTACACCAAAAATATATCCTCCCCTACACTTACAAGACTAAGTTTTAAAAAGCAGTTTTCAAAAATTTTTAAAGTCTTTTTCTCATTTACTCTAGTTTTTAACGTATGAAAATTTTTAGTTAATATAAGCAAATTATATGAAGCCTTACGAAAAGCAAAGAAAACAGTATTTAATCCTTTTTTACTAACGATGCTTAAAAGTACCATTTAGTTCTTGCTTATATATTCCTAATATGACTGTTTTTGCCGATGTTATTCTAAAAAATTTCGGATAATGTAACCCGAATATCAAGGAGTTAATATAAGCTAAAAGTAAGAATTAAAAATATTTAATTAATAATTAAATTAATTTAAATATTTCTATTATTTAAAATTTTTTCCTTGAATTCCCTAGGATTATTCTGCAAGGAAACTTATCTACTGATGCAAAAATGATGTTGAAAAATTGATGGCAATATAATTCAGTAAATAAAAGGTTAAAACAAATATGCTTATTTTTTTCTGATGATATGATATTTATTTACTTTACTAACGAAATTTAGTTCTGCCCCACATTTCGCATAGTGATTATTAATAAACACATTTATGAACTTTAAAATACAAAGATTTATTTTTGATATTTTTTTCTATAAGGCAATCCAACATCATCAAAAATAATATAAATTGCTATAAGATAGAATTCTTATAATATTTCGGCCTCAAATACATTCTGTTTGCAATAGCCTATCTATTTTAAAACAAAATTAGTAACTACCCCAATACAGCAAAATATTCAGTGAAAAATACTGTTTGAAAAGGCATAACTAAAATTTGTTTGCAAATTAGGATAATGTTTTCAATACAAAATATCAGTTTCGTCTAAAAGCTATTCTATCTCCTCAAACCGATTTCATTAACGTAGTAATTCTAAATTAAAATTTTTGCCCTTCTAATAAATTCGCATCCAATGAAACTCGAAACCAGATTCTACTTTAACTTAATTTTTAACAAGCTGCTTAATTTTCTTAAATTTAATTCAAACAATTCATTTACTAGTAAACTGGTGAAAGAAGCTGATACGTTGAGAGAATAAAAAATGTAGTCACAAAATGACAAACCTAATTTTAATAATGACCAAGAAAATTAAAGGAACTAAATATAAAAGAGTTTCAAATAAATAACAGTGTTTTGAAAAACAGACTATCTAATTACCCATAATCCCCTTGTCTGTTTTCAACATGGATCAGAGTGACAAGCTAGATTATGTTTTGAAACTGGTTGTTTTTTTAAAAAAAATGATTATTCTTGTGGAAAGAGCTTTTTTTTAAAAAAAATAAAAGGATTCTTCGTTAGAGAATAAAATAATGTAGGAATTTATGAAATCTTTGTTGATTAGTCAAGAAATTGCTCGATAAAAATAATGTTAAAATTTAAGAAATCTTTTTTAATTAAATAAACAAATATAGGAAATATAAAATTACAGTGTTTGAAACTTGAGTTATGGATAATCTTGTTTTCATGTAGTTCTAATGCTATAATACAAAAAGGCTAATTTTTTAAAAGTGTTTTAAGTTTAATAAAACTTTTGCCTGCATCCGTACGTAGGGGCAGCATGTCTTCTCCGGGAGCTGGGCATTTCGGTTTCAAATCCCGGTTCGGACATGGTTCCTCTTCTATATTTTATCTGTGTGGTATATGAAAGTCTTCCCTTGTAAAACCGGGCTGTGCAAGTGACTGTGACGAGTGAATAGCTAAGTCGTACTCTTGTGCCTAGTTGGCGCTATATCAAAACCAGAAGCGCTCCTTTCGGCATAATATTCACTGATGAATCGGCAAAACTTGTCCTTGTCAAGCGTCACTAAAAACAACTGCAAAACTTTAACAGATTTTTTTCCATGGTAAAATTTCACTGACTATTTATTGTGTATTTACCTAATGAAAAAAGTATACTTGTTTATCCGACACAACTGTTTTAAATATAAATCCCCCCCAAATTTTTTAAACATTTATGAACATTTAAAAACTTAAAACCATTTGACTTTTTTTTCAAAGTTGTATTTTTTTTATTTCATAATTCATCCTGTCAATTATTGGGGACACTCGACAAACATTTCCAAAAAAAAATTTAAAACCATATAAGATTAGTACTATGGATTACATTTTTAATTAATTATTGGATCATTTGAAAAGTATATTTTGGAAATTTTGAAGAGATGCGTTATAATGTTAAAAATGTAAAATCATGAAAAGTATTTCGAAAATTTCTCCGTAAAGATCGATACCATTTTACTGAATTAAGTTTATAAAATTCTTCTTTGTCAATTTTGTATTTCAAATCCTCATTTACTTAATTACTTGGTTTAATTATGCTATTTAAATTTCCTTTTATAAATAGTTCCACAAGATTTTAATCCCCTAGATAATAATATGTTGAATAATTCAAACTGATATTCAAAAAAATTTCTAATTTTTCATAGTTGGGTGATGACTTAGTAAATTCAAAGGTTTCATGTTTAATTTGTTAAATTTTACCTTATTTAATATAATCGCCGAATAATAAAAGACAAATTTGTTTATACTGAATTTAAAAGGGAATAAAATTTGCATAGAGTAACAAAAATAAGCAAGTATTCATAAGATAATTCTAAATAAATATAATAAAAAGAAAAAAAATACACATATTTCAGCATAAACTAAGTAAACTTTATACTTTCTTAATGTTATACTGATACTTTTATTTGACATTTCTAGAGAATTAAACGCCTTCAGTATTAGCATTTTTCATTTAAAAACTACTTAAGTATATTGTGTTATGGTTAGTAAAATATTTTTACTGTGAAACGTTTTTTTAATAGAATTTAAAAAAAACACACAAATGCATAAAAATTATGTGAAAGCCATTATTATTTAATTCCAGCCCTTACGTTATTAATTTTTATTTCATATATGTTTTAAATTTGTTAAAGATATTAAAATAAAATAAAATGTTTAATGTAAGCTTGAAATTTCAATAAAAGTATTTTTAATTACTTTTTGATTTATACACTAAAGTGACAAAAGTCATGAGATGACTGTTAATATCGTGTCGGTCCTCCTTTTGCCCGGCGAAGTGCAAAAACTCGACGTGTCATGGAGTCCACAAGTCATTTGAAGTCCTCTGCAGGAATATTGAGCCATGCTGTCTGTATAGACGTCCATAATTGTGAAAGTGTGGATGGTGCAGGTGTTTGGGCACGAACGGACCTTTCGATGATGTCCCATAAATGCTCGATAGGATTCATATCGCTCGATCTAGGTGGCCAGATCATGCGCTGGAATAGTCCGGAAGGTTCTTCAAACCAATCGCGAACAGTTCTGGCCCGGTGACATGGCGCATTGTCAGCCATAAAATTCCCATCGTTGTTAGGGTACGCGAAGTTCAAGAATGGCTGCAAATGACCTGCAAGCAGCTGAACATAACCATTTCCAGTCAATGATCGGTTCAGTTGCACCAGAGGACCGAGTCCATGCCATGTAAAAACAGCCCACACCATTATGCAGCCACCACCAGCTTGAACAGTGTCTTGCTGACAGTTTGGGTCCATGGCTTTGTGGGGTCTGCGCCACACTCGAACTCTACCATCAGCTCGTAACAACTGAAATCGTGACTCATCTGACCACGCCACGGTTTTCCACTGGTCCCTAGACCAGTGGATATTCTCAAGAGCCCAGGAGAGTCGCTGCAGACGATGTCGTGCTGTCAGTAAAGGCACTCGAGTCGGTCTTCTTCTGTCATAGCCCAAGAAAGACAGATTTCGCCGCACAGTCCTATCGGACACGTCCCTCGTACGTCCCACATTGATTCCTGATGTTATTTTACGAAGTTTTGCGTATCTATTAACATTGGCCATTCTACACAGACGTCGGCGGTAGCGGTCGTTAAGTGCAGGTGGTCGCCCACTGCGCAGTCCACGATGGGATGGGATGCCTGAAATTTCATAGTCTCGGCACACTCTTGATACTGTGGATCTCGGAATTTTGAATTCACTAACGGTATCCGCGATGGGATGACCCTCGCGTCTAGCTCCAACTAACATTCCACGTTCAAAGTCTGTTAATTCCCGTCGAGCCGCCATAAATCACGAAAAACCTGCTCACATGAATAATTTGAACACAAATGAAAGCTCTGGAAAACGAACTGTTCATTTATACTTTATCGCTGCGATACTACTGCCATCTGTATATTTGCATATTGCTATCCCATGACTTTTGTCACTTCAGTGTAAAGTAAATGAAAAGGAATCCAACAAATAGATTTTCTTAATTTAAATTGTCAGTAGTTCGCGATCGAATATAGTTTAATGTTATTCAAAAATCTTGCCAATAAATTCTTGTAAAAACCTTTTTCGAATTCTTCTACTGCAATAATAAAAGAATTACCAATCTTTTTTCTTATTAATTATGATAAATGCATCAAAATGAGAGAACGATAAAACAAAAATAATTTTTTTGTTACTGAAAGTTTAAAATTGATTAAATTAATGTGTTTTAGAGTTTATTTTTAGAATTCTTCAATAGAAAATTCTAAAATCTTAATCAGTATTAGCCTATAATAATTTTATTTCAATTCCCGGGATTTGAAAAACTGGGATTGCAACTTTTCTGCTATTTTAAAAACTATGTTAAAAATTTCTTTAATATAAGAGAGAAGCTGTAAAAATAATCCACATGGAATAACGAAATAATATAATATTTTCCTGGCTCATACATTTTAAGTCATAAAAAAATCAACAATTTTTTATTTAACCTTTTTGTAAGTTAATCTATTTTTACACTAAATTAATATGTCTTGAATAAAAAAAATAATGGTATCGCAGAGTGAATGATGAATATGAACTTTAAACATTCAAACAACATGTCGTATAAAAATAATAAAAAAAAATAAAGATTTTAAAAATATGCAATTTCAACATCAAAATTCGCATATCTTCGATAAAAACCTTCCAGATTACAAAGATTACAGATTCAACCATTTTTATTCTAAGTAAATGTTTTAATTTTGAGTCAAAAGTGCTAAATAAAATTTAGAATTTTTTAAAATGAATCAAATGACTTTTTGAGAGATATTTAAATAATAAAACAGAAATATCGAAAGACAGGTTTTACCGTTGCCTAGCAACGGAGTGTTTTTAAATTCCAGCTTTTCACAATCGTCTGCGTATATTCAGTTATTCATTAATATTTGAAATATTAAGAAAAAAATATCTTAGAAAAATGAATGGAAATGAAAATAGTTTCAATGAATGATCAACCGTTTACTTTTAACTTTGTATCAAATATTTTTTTTGTGGATTTGTATCATAAATAACAGCAAAAACACATAAAAATGTCAGTAAATTTATAATTTGTGAAGCTTTTAATATATATTTACCATTTTGTAAAATCCATGTTATTTGACAAAATGGTTATTTTTTTCTCTTTCATTAAGTAATATGTGCCTATATAAATGCATAATGATACAATGAATGAAAATATGATCTTCTATACACATTAGAATTTGGATATGTACTCTATATGTGTTCATATCGACTGCAAATATCAAGTTCAAATATACATTACAGAGATTATAATTACAAACTAAGGAATTGAATCTCAACCTCTAAGATATTCAGAATATAGAGTAAATTTTGGAAACATTTTCACATATAATAGATTAAGTATTACTCTACTTCTGTGGTATAAAATCTCTGAGAACCCTAGTTGCGATATCTGATGTCAACATAGAAATGTTTTCAGGTATGAAAATGCTTTGGTCAGTCCATAATATTTTAACTTATATATATTAACTCAAACAATTGAGAATAGATTGTAATTTTTTTGATAATCTGACTTTCAATATAGATAGCACACAACTGATTTATAAAAATATGTTTTTATTTTTACATATAACAATTGGTTTAATTTAAAGTAAAAAACAAGAAGAATCGACGAATAATTTCTGAATTGGAAAATTTCAGATGCATTTTATACAAACATTCGCAGAATTTTGTTTTAAACAATTGAGTATATATCAATGAAGTTTTTGTAATACCTCATATATGAAAAAGATGACGGTTTTAGTTATATGTATTCCTTTTGCTTATATAATGACCTTTAAACGGCTTGGTACCGATTCGACCAGTTTTTGGTGATATCTGAAGATATTTTACCTCATTCTTCTTGCAGCAATTGATTTAAATTTGTTTTATTTCTTATTTTTTTGTTTCTGGGCCAATTTCGAGTGTGGCCCACAGATATTCAATAACATTGATGTCGAAGGATAGCGGTATTATGTGAAACTGCCTTCAAAAATTAAAAAGACTCTACATTTCGAAGTTAAGTACAATCTGTTAGAAGTTGTTTTTCTGCTGGAAAAGGAAACTTTCATTCAAACCCCAATTTTTAGCATCTTTTTTCTTTTATATTACTGAGAAATATTAAAATCAAACCAAATGGTTTATAATACCATCTATAATTACTAAATTTCCTACACCGGATGGAGACATACAGCGCCAAATCATAACGGAATCATCATCATTATGTTAAATTTTAAGACGTAAATCTTTTGGATCCAAAACTGTATTAGATTTTCTCTATACGGTGCGGCGGTTATCACTGCCAAAAATGTAAAATTTACTTCCGTCTCTTAATAGTATTTTCTTCGAAACATTATTGGCCTTCAATTGATGAGATTTTGAAAACTCCGAGCGTTTTTTTGTTTTTCTGAATTTGCAAGAAGAACTAAGAATGGCTGTGTTCAAGCTTATGAATGGTGTTTTCTCTAACAATTCAACTTTTATGTCTAGCTTGTTTAATTATATTTCGCAAAATGCTAGCACTTATGATTTTGCTTATGATTTTAAGAAATTTCTGCGCATTTTGATGGAACCGTTTGGTTAAGCAAAAGTACTTTTGTTGGTAGATGGAAGACTTTCTAAGAAGTCAATTTCCTTTACTGGAAATTGCACATAGCGACAAAATGTGGTGTCTTTTTCATTGTAAATTGCTGTTACAAACGCTTCCACAATACCTCGACATCAATTCCATTCAATACCTGTGGGTCACTCTCGAAACTGTAGTCAAGAAACAAGAAAATATAAACAAATTCCATTTAAAACAAGTCTTGTAATAACAATGTTGTGAAATACCTTTATATACCACCAGAAATTAGGCGAATTTGTATTACATTTGAAGTCCATCATAGAAGCCAAATATCATGAGACTGATACTGCCTCTCTCTTCCTATGCCAGATATTAAAATAAAAATCAGTCGTGCATTCCCATTTTTTAAGAACAACAATATGCGTATGTTTATTTAAAATGCTTCTTAAACTTTCCAATTTAAAAATTTTTCGGTGATTCCTTTTTGTTTTTACTGTAAATTAAATCGGTGGTTGTGTGTAAAAGTAAAAATATGTGTCCACTTCTCGGTAATGTATTATTTATATTTAAATTCGGATTTATCTATTAAGAGTAATATATACTCTGAATTGTTTGAGGTACTGTAAATAATATACTAATTTAAGAATGAATAGTCAAATATATTTTCATGAAATATTGCTCACGTAGTTAAGAAAAACTTAAGAAATAATTCAGAAAAATTATAAGACAGTTATTTAAATAATAGATTATATAAATTAGGAAACAATTTCAACTATACATGCGCAATAAATTTCTAATAAACAAAATGGTGGCGCTCTAAATTAATTACGTTATTTAAATTTTATGTAGCCAACGATGCGAACGAATTATTAAATACTATTTCTCTTACCTCACCGATATTGATAAATAGTCTTTTTAAATGACTTTACAATTTCTTGATACTTAAATACGGATTCAAAAAAAATATATTTGCTTTAAGTTTTTGATTTAAGATTAAACTCATTGTTAAACTAATTACTTACTTTCCCGTTCTGCAAAAACATATTTAAGATGCCACTCAGATATTATAATTAATTTGCGTTATTTTTTAAAGTTTATTTAAGATTGATAAAAATCGATCTCTCCACGATTTCATAATACATTTTGAAAAATCTAAATTTTCAGTAAGTTATAATAATTTGAAATTTTTGAGTAAATATGCTTTCTTATTTTAACTAAAAATTATTGACACATGATTGAAATATTTTGACATGGATTTAAGTTCAGATTTATTTATTATAATCGTTTTACTTCATCGGATATAATTTTTACATTAATGAATATCAATATTTCATTTAATATTCCTGAAAAAAAATGAAATACACAAACTAACATCCTTTTTCAACATAATCACGATGTACTAAAGTTTATTATGAAATTGTAGTAAATTTAAAATGTAATTACTGACAATACTTTTCGTAATGTTCAATTAAGTAAACTTTGTAATTATTATATTTCGTTTCTGAATTCATAAAAAAGTTGCTGGTCAAATCAACAAACTGTTGACAAGCATCTTTCATTATGCTCTTAGCCAAATAAAAAGCATTCATGAATATAAATTAAGGATAATTCAGAACCATGTGGAAATTGATATCCAAAGTACATATGTAACCCGTAAAATAATTACCAAAAACTTAAAAAATAATATGTAAATTTCAGTACATCACCAGATGACACCTATAAAACATTAAAATAACGAAAGTGATGTATAAGGAATGTAGGCAACGGAGTAAAATTGTTCGCAAGCACTTTGCAAGCCTTTTAGCTCAATAACTACACACTTATGCCACGAAGGACGCATTTTGATATTTTTTTATATGATAGAACTATTAGCTGTCTGGAATGCGGGCGTACTTAGTAGAAAATATCCAAGGAACTTAAAATTGCATTGATTCTCCTTTCCAGGCTTTGGAAACGACTCCCAGATGGTGGTAAAGTCAGAAGACGTTGCAGTACAGGTCGCCCACAAGTTAAAACGCCGAATGAGGACATTTACTTGGCAGTTACTTCCAAAAGAAACAGACGGAGAACAGCCTCAGACCCGTCAGCTCTCTTCAGCCACTGATACGACAGTTTCAAGGCAGACTGCTTATAGACGCTTAGAGCAGTTTGGTATGTCTATATTTGTAGGTCTGTGATATGTGTTCCGCTTATTGCAACTCAATGTTATACAATGTGTACACCGGAACAATGGATTTTTGTAAATTATTACGAAGAGTCCAAATTTAAATTGTATTCTGAATAACGCCTGCCTTTATATGGAGAGCGCCAAGTATCTATTTCCACCTAGAGCAAATCATTTAAATACACCGTTACAAGGGTGTAGGATTGATCGTTTTGCTAGGAATTATTATCAATCCCAGAATGGACCTTTATATTCAAATTGGAACCATGACAAGCCAAATCTATAGAGACTTCATTCTAAAGGAACATGCACGTTTGTTTCGGGGTGCCATGGGATCATGATTCGTGTTTATGTATGTCACTGAACAACTTTGTCCGTGCAAAAATTTTAAACGATTCCCTTCGATAGGAGGATCTCACCCGTATGGACTGGCCAGCATTCCCACCGGACTTGAATTCAGTAAAGCATGTTTGGAACGCTTTCTACAAGCCTACCAGAACTTCGAAGGGCATTGCTTGATAAGTGGTGGAATATTCTCCGAAATCAAATCGATAATTTGATACTCAGTATGTCTTGGCATTGTACGGACTGTATTGCATCTTCTGTCTGACATATTATGCAGTATCCATCATGACAACCATGGAGTATTGGTTTTTAGATCCAGGGAGCAAAAAAGTTCAATTTTTATTAATGATATCAAACATATAACATTTTTTTTTAAATCTTTACGTTTGGTTTAGTAAATAGGCCTTCCTAATAAGTCACATATGATATGTTTTTTATTCTTTCTTTTCCCAAGCCTGAATTATCCTTAATTTATGGATATTAATGTAAGTAATATTTTTAGCTTTTCCATAACTATTAACGTTAATAATAACACGTAATTTTCAATTTTTTCACATTGTTTAGTACTAAAACAAGTATAAACCATTTCAAAATGTACAGAGTACTTATTCTCTTGTCCAAGAACTGCAGAATATATTGAGAAACAATGATGAAACATTTGAACAAAAAAATTGAGTTAGATATTAATTTATAAAGCTCTTCATAAGAAAATTCTATCTTGTTCTATATTTTAGAAAATAACATCTAAAGACGTAAAACAGTATTGAAAATTTATAAATGTAAAAATGAACTGTTGATAACTTCTCAAAAAATAGACTTGAAACAAAAATCTAACGATTTTATAAATAATTCTGCTCAAATATTAAGAATATTAAATTTAAAAATAATAGTTTTGCTGCAAAAACAACCTTCCAAAGTAATTACATATTTTAGAAATATTTGAAAAATTATATTTTCCTCTAGAGTTAACGATTTAATTAAAAACTATTTTAAATTAATCATTGCTGTTCAATGCTAATGTATTTTTCTGTAAGTGCTGATATTTGTTCTCATTAAATTTATTAAAATTTACATCACAGACAGCATTCAATGTGCAGTATTCATTATTGTTTTGCTTTTGACTTTTTCTTTTCCTGAGCTTGTGTTATCCTTATTTTAATGACATGAGTGTAAAAATGGATTTCAAGTAAAATGAAAACAGTAAAATATAAAATTAGACTACATTCAAAATCTCGTCGTTGTCTTTTAATTGTTTTTTCAGATATCTTAATTTTACAATTTCCAAGATAATCTGAATACATTTGTATTTGTACGTTTACGTAACCTATCTTAACGATATTTGTTATATCGTCTTAAAGAAAATAACTGACCTTGTGCTGCATCTTTTATTGAATGGCCTTGTGAGAATCTATTAGATATTTGAAGTAGATATAATTTATAAATATATATTGAGACACTTGAGTAAAATGTGTGGAAAAAGCATTATTTGAATTCTTTGTTTTCTAATAGCTGACTAAGTCTATTTAATTGACTTAAATAACCATTACTACAATAATATACTATTAGCTATGGATATACCATTTACCTAAAATTAAACTGCATTTAAAAGAAACAAAAATGTTTCACATTTAAGGTGTGCAACAATGTCGAAAGTAACAATAACAATTATTCTAGGCTTTTCTCCAATTAGAATTGAAAATATTGTTCTTCTGAACAATAAAGAATAAAAAGTAACAAAGTATAGCTTAAACCTGTCCAATAAATTTTCTTCTCTATTGTCCGGTCCAATTAGAGCTGAACATCTTGCCCTTTCATACAATAAAGAATAAAAAGCAACAAAATACAAACTGAACTTGGGCAATAAATTTCTTCCTGGAGCCAGATTCTTCCACTACATGAAACAGATGATTCCTTTACGAATAAAATCTAACATTCCAAACATTCCACGAAATCAAATCAGATTAAAAGGGAAAAAAAGGAATATAATAAAAAGTTAAAAATATTTAGCAAAATGTTTCCTCTTTTATTATAATGCATAATACTTAATTAAAAAATTATTTTCATACTTATTAAACTTTACATCCGAGAAAGAATTTCTTTTTTTATTTCGCAGACGATTTTAATAAAATGAAAACTTAAGGTAAAAAAATCAAAAAGCAAAGTTACTTTAATAAAACATTTAAGAAGCTAATTTCAAGTCTGTTAAAAAGTAAGAATTGCACAAATATTTAAATCCTATTGCTATTTCCTAATATGATAAGTATGGTAGTTTTACATAATAATTTTGTACGTTACTTTTACCTTTATTCTTTGATGTGAAATGGGTTTTGTTATTATGATATTTTGTTTGCAGTCTCTCAAATTTAGTTTATGAATGAAATCATACAACTAGGAAATTGAAATACTTGACGAAGAAGATTTGAGGATTTTTCTCCCTTTTTGGAAGATTTTTACTAATAAGGGAGAAAATATATACAGATATTATATAGAAATATGGTATAGAATACGAATATATAATATTTGTATTATTCTTTACACAGATCGTTATTCTTACGATATTGATGACATGGCATAAACAAAAATTTTGAAGATTCATTTCTACATAATATATTTGTTCACTTTATTTATAATTTTCTATAATATTTACTATTTTCTTTTATAATTCCAAAGAAATTGAAAATTAATTTAATAATATATCTCCTGTTCATACCGAAAAAAATTAATGTATGCATATATAAAAAGTTAACGTACGTGATCTGAAAATTACTAATATTACTTATTTTTGAATGGCAACCGACAAATATAAATGTTAATAACGATACAAGAATTGGAAAATGGTACATTGAACTTTTTTTGTAGCTTCCATTGTTTCAAAACTTTTTTAAATCAATGAAACTGAGAAGAGTTATTTGAAGAGGGTGTTCTATGTCATCAAATTCCCCGTTATATCATATAAATCAAGATTAAAAAAATCAAGACATAAACATTAAACAGAAATATTAATTAGATGCAAAAATAGACTTAAAAAAGATTGCCAGCTATTTTATCGCAATGATTAAAGAATAAAATTTGGTTGTCATATCTTCAAAAGCTATAATATTTCATAAATTGATTTTGCATTGTTTTAAAACAGAAAAAAAATGTCTTCCAAAATAATTTTTCAAATTATGTCACTTTCGTTTTCGTACCATGTATTTTTATTTAATTTTTGTAACTTTTTTTAAATTTATTTTGATTTAAAAAATATTTAAACAAATATTTTTCAGGTAGAAAGGTTTTTATTAGTTATCCGAAACAGGCTTACTATTGGATTTGCATTAATTGAAAGTCAAGATATTAATATCTTCATAATGATATCTAAACCGTTAGAACAAGTCCCGATTTAAAAGGTCTGAAACATGTTAAAAATCAGTATCAATACAAATTTGGTTATAAATACGGAGTTCACTTGCCCAGTGAAGCTCCAAATGACAATGAGAATTTCAACAGCGTTTTGTGAAACTTTGTATCTAAAGATATTCTTATTGAACGCCAAATCCTGAACCCCGAATATTCTTATTGAACCCAAACTTTGTAGGATTACTGAATAACTTTAAGGTTGTTGGAGTTCTAGTACAAATATAATAAGAGCATTTGATAAGCTCGACAAAGACAAAATAAATGAATTTAGGCAGCATTCGCTACAAAATGTAAAAATTACCAGAAATGTTTTTTTTAAAAAAATGAAATCTGCTATGTATATTTCAATGTATCATATGCCACATTTTTATATAGATTTTATTCATTTCTTTATTTAAAGAAATATTTTATTTTACCCTAAAGGGTAACCTTCATCTCCTGTCCAAAATTGAAATTATTTAATCTTTAAGCGCTGTTTTCAATGGATTTCGAAGAACGTAGAAAAAGACGTCCACACAGGTCGAGTCTTTGGCATAAAATGCTATCGTGTCTCGCCCACAGCTCTATTTACACATTTTCCATTTCCAATCACATGACTTCAGACAATAATTTAAAAAAAATATATATAACCACTTTTGAAGAAACATTTCTTGATCCTTTCAATTTTATTCAAATAATTTTTGTGAAATGGCAGAAATCGAAACTGAGCAACAGACGATATTTAAAGGAACTAATTTTTTCATATCACTCAGAATTTTTCAAGTAATAAACATTTTTGTACAAACAAAACTTTAATTTCCAATCTTTTTTACCATTTGACATTCCAAATATTACGTAATATCCTTTGTCGATTTAAATACCGATCGAAAAATTTGTATCCAAACGTTGAAAGAAATATCTAGATCGTTCCGGTCTGAGCCAGTTCTATCCTGTTTGAACTAGCTATATAAAGCAAAATACTTTTAATCTCCAGTCGTTTTCATCATTTGACGTCACAGACGTTGCATAATATGCCTTATGAGTTTGAAGAGAAAGAGAAAGTTTTGTAACCAAACGTGGAAAATTTCTTAATCGTTTCAGTGTAAACCAGTTCTATCGAGTTTAAACTAATTATATAAAGTAAAACCCTTAATTTCTAATTGATTTCCCCATTCGATGTAATAAATATAACGCAAATACAACTAGTTAATTAAATTTTTCTTCTTTACTTGAATAATCTATGAACGCTTTTAAATATTGAAGTAGCTATGTTCAAACCACATTTATCTCGTCACATTTTACAGTAATCTCTCACTGCTGAATCTGATTCATAAATTAAATAAATATTTATATAACTTTTTTTCTTTTCAAGATTTTATCGGGAGAAAGTTTAGAATGTACCATTTATGCTTTATTCATTACCTTTATTTCTTTCATTGACCACGCATTTTTGTTAAAGCAAAAAAAAAATCATTCTCAAAAAACAATATAGGGCCATTGATCATAATTTAATAAGGAAACGTAATAAAAGTTTAAAACTAGGAAGTTATAAACAATAAATATGGTGAATTTTAAGTATGTACACACATAATTTAATATCAAAACATGTTATAGTATATTGTAAATACATTTTTCTCAAAATTTGTACTCATTATCACTTCAGATCAAATAACTCAATATATTATTATCATATTTCTACGAAATTTGGTGAATTTTTCATACTATTTTCTAGGAAATGAACTTAAAGAGTCTTGATTGAGTAAATATATTTGTTTTTAATGTACATCCTATTGCTTCAATAATAACGCCATAAGTTTACTAAACATTCCATGATTGCTTTTCAACTGGTCATAAAATTTATATTTATCATTATAACCATATGTTTGTAGTTGATTCTTTTGAGAAAATTAAATAGTTTATTTTGGAATAGGTTTTGTCCAGATGAGAGATATTTTGATGTAGTCAATTTAAATTTTTTTAAAGAATTTGCTCAAATAAATGCTGTTAAATAGCAATTTGTAAAGATTTTTATTGTTTATTACAAATATGGATGATCTATTGGTAGTATTTAATATTCTTAAACTCAGAAATAGGGTTACAGTATGTCTGCACCATGTTTTTCAATAAAAATGCTCTGAACGTATTCGAATGCCGTACAATTTGAGCAGCGTAAAAAGTAACAAATTTGGAAGAAATTCTAGTTAGCAAAGTTGGCATATTTATAGTATTTGACTTTTATAAATGCATCTGAATATCTAAATTTTACTTACTAACATACTATTTACAGAAAAATGCCGATATTCATATCAAACCGAAAATAAACCAAAGTAGATATTCAGAATCAATATCATAATGTTTATGTATTAAATATAAAGAGAAAATAGACGTTTATTCGTAATCATATAACGTGTAAACATATATACATATAAACCATTCAATAAATTAACTGGTATTTCTCAAAGAATCACTTTCCATTTCCTTTAACGAAAACCGAAAATATTAAACAAAATTGAAATATTTCTACTTCATAAAGAGAAATGCAAACAGGAATTCCATTTCATTTGAAAAATATTTTGCCCGAAAAGTTGTGTTCAACATAAATATACCAGTTTCAATTGAAGGTTAATCCAGGTTTCCTGTTTCAATTTGCACTTTCTCGTCTTGTGGTTTCTCTTTTCCTCTGTCTCTTTGAACAGCTTTAATCCGCACAAAGAGCATGGGCGAATAAACCAGGAGGAACTAATCGATTTATTAGCACACTGAAGAAAACTCTGGGTTAATAAATTGACATTAAGTGTTTGCTAACTCCCTAGTTTCTCTAGCGTCTCGTTAACGCAGTTGTAAACGACTTTTTTTATTTTCTTTTTCTAGTGGAGTTTTAAAAGGACATTTTGCGGAAGTCTTTATCTAGTAGGAAAGTTACTTTGTTTGTCCATAGGATTTCCTTGTATAAAATGTTTTCTTTATGATTTGATGATAACTTGATTAAAATCTAGTTGAATTAAGGAAATAAAAATATATATTACTCTATAAATTGATTAAAATATATGTAACCTAAGTTTAAAAAGTAACTTCAGAGTTTTAATTTTAAGATAAATTCATTTCGTTAAATAAATGTTTTGAAATTATATTTAAGTTAAAAAATGGTTTTCTGAAAAAATTTTTGACGGGGGGAGGGGAATAAAATATATTTTTTAGCATAAGCATGTAAAATTTGATAAACTTTAAATGATGTTTCTGGTTAGTAGAGATGGAACCAAATAGAAAAAGGTTTTTATTTTGTTTTTTCTTTCTTTATTTTTCTTTTAGTTTTTAATCATTCAGTTTAGGATTTAATCAACAAAAAACTAGACGACTGAAGCAAAATTAAAGGAAATAGAGCATTTTAACTTATTTTTTCAGAAAAGCGGAAAAATTGAATGCACACATTGATAACAATTATAGTATTTTTTAATAAAAAATTCTTAAACTAAGCAATTTAGTAAAATAAAAAAATAAAAAAAATGTTTTTTCAAATTTAGAAAGATATATTTCTCTCTTTTAATTCATAAAAACTTGTTTTGTCAACGTATGAGCAATCAAGTACCACAAGATACGGTGTTATCAGATTACTTGAGGAGACATTTTTTGTGGAGAAATTACTCATTTGGACAAGAAATTTCCTTTTATTTTTCTGAATTAATATCATAAAAACAATTATAAATATCAAAATGAACATTTGTGCTAATTGATATTTTTTTAAAATGATATAATTTACTTAAAAAATGGTGAGATATGCAATAAAAAGCAAAAGACATCTGTTTCACATATCTTGATAAAATTTGTAACTAACAATATTTTATCTATGATAAAGATAGTAAATTAGGATCTAAAAATATTAATAAAACTATATTTTAAAATAAATTTCGACATTGGATAATTAAGACATTTTTTATTATAGTTTCTTTTTACTAAATAATTACAATAGTACTCGTGTTCCACTTTATAAAGGAAGGAGGATTGAAGAATTTTCTAAAGGTATGGACCCCTGAGAACCAGAGGACAGAAGTCTTATTCTAGCTCACATACGTCAAAAACGCTTTTTACGGGGCGGACTTCATTCATCCACAGATTGTAATTTAGATCTGGAACAGAGAACGATCACCTCTGACCCCGTAACCCCAATGGCATTACTCGGGACATGGAGGGCTTTGTGACCACGATAGATTTAACATTCATCACACACACACACACACACACACACGCACGCACACACGGAGAGTCTTAGGCTGGCGTGTTCAAACTCGCATCCCAGGGGATAAGAATCCATTGCCCTAATAACCAGGCTATCATGACATATTAATTACAATTACCATAAATGATTGATCAAAACATTATACTAGAATTGAATTGTCAGCTCCAATTGAGACAAGTAAAATGCGTGAATTTTCTACCTTAGTTAAGGTAACGCAAATTTAATTTTCTTTAATTCTGTATAATTTTAATTCAAAAGTACTTCAAAATAGATTCAAAAAATTGATTAATTAACATGTTTAATTTTAAATGCGCCAAACGTTAAGAAAATAAACAGAATCGTGTGAAATAATCGGCCGCAAACATTTTAAGCCTAAAGTCAGTATGGTTAAAAAAAATGAATTCATTACTTATTTGCCGGTGGCGAAAGGAAGAGTTTCTGCGAGAAAGTGCGTTTTATAATTATTTAATAAAAAATTAATAAATTAATAATTGAAAAAAATTGATTAATATCAAATGTCATCCAGTACAAGTTTAAAAATATTTTTTCGAACTTGAGTGAAAGAATAAAAAGTAATTACAATATAATATATATATTATACAGTAAGTATGAATAAATATTCAATAAATAATCAAATAATTTACTCATTTACATTAGAAATCAGACTTGATTATACAGAAAATAATTTCAGCTTTTGTTTCACAAAAAATATTTATTTTATTCAATACGTAAATTTAACTAATAAGAAAAACTCCCATTTAACATTTACAGAAAATTTTTTTAACATTTTCTGAAATTTCATTGAGATTCAATATCTAATACATACAATTTATAGAGAAAAAGTCCATTCATCCAAGACAATGAGTTTAACATCATCTAGTTGACAAGATTATCGTCGTATCATTGATTCTATATTCATATTTGTTTTGAACAAAATTAATTGCCGATGGATGCTGACAAGGCATGTTCAAGAGAAATTACAGAGTACGAAATTGAGAAACATTAGATGAGATTAGTGTGGATTTAGCTTCAATTTCAACTTAATCAGTTGAAAGAGTAATATCTTTATAGCTTCAAAGCTGTCTGAGTATTAGTCTAGAACAATGAATGAAATTAGTATAGAACAGAAATTGGGAGAATATTTGGAGGTTGTTAACTGGATATAACTTATGAGCTGTTGAACATTCTAATAGAAAAATCATTTTAGTTTAACAAATGTCGTTTTCTTTAAAATAAGCATTCGATTTGAAGTTAATAAAGCATAGTAAATAAAGAATAAAAAAAGAATCTGATTTCTCAAATTTTATGGCATCACGTGAGAGCATTATTATTTATAAGGCCTATTTGTCATTAATTTAAGGCATTACCCGATTTAAACAGGTTTGAAATAATCATTTAAAGCATGCGCCGTTATACTGAGAATCTGGTACGTTCAAGTTGTAAATTTTTTTTAGTAATAAGTCAATAAATGTGACAATCACCTTTATCTTTTTCTAATAACGCCTAAAGCGTAAAATTTTTACTCCAAAAGCGACAAACTGCCCATTTTCTGCCCGTTCATTTTGATTCTTCAAAAACTTTAAACCTATACAACATGACGTTCACAGATAATAAAAACATTTTAGCAACAACAAAAAATATCACAAAGTTGACTTAAACTTTTGAATTACAATTTAAATTTCAATTTTTAAATAATGTTTTGGCGATAAATCGCCCAATGCAACAATATTTCTGCATTGTTTTCTAATAGCCCTATAAGCAGAAAAAGATGTCTGAAAAGTAATAAATCACCAGTTAGTTGCCTACGCAGTTTGAGACTTCAAAAATCTGAAACGAATACAACATCATAATCTCACAAGATAATAAATATAAAAATTAACAATTAATTATGACAATTTCTACAAAATATTGTTGCTAAGAAGAAATGTTTACCTTTTTTTCTTTCGAAATTGGATTATATATAACTTTTCCATTTTTATTTTTATTTTTAATTACATTAAAAAATTTTGAAAATATTTTATGTGTCCTTCTTCTTTTTTTCCAGATTTTAATCCAGAAATTATATGCGTTTTATACATTTTTATTAATTATGATTATTTATTCTTTTATATTATTGTATGTGAATATGTTTTAATTAGCCATGATTATTTCTTTGTTTATATTTATATATATATTTATATTTCTTCATAATTCTTCACTCAAATTAAGGTAAAACGAGCATTTCGGAATTTTCAATCCAAAAAAATTATGGGAAGCTAACTGCTTTTTGAATATCCTGGATAGATATTAAAAAAAAAACTTGAAGAAACTAACCTTTTTTTATACAACATATTTATACTGTACAGAATATTGTTATTATTTTTATTTACTTTATACACATAATATTTAACAAATGAATTTAAACATTATGAAATATAATTATTAAACTGTGATACTTTTCCGTTATTCAACTAAAATGATCACATAAATGCTACTTTACTTCGTCATAAGGCACTTACTAAAATATCTGTAAATTTTAATGATTCAAGTATAGGTTTAATTGGAAAAACCAGGTCTTTTGAAGAAAATAATAAAATCATGATTTGGAATTATGAGATTGCAAATAAGAGTTATATCATCAATTGCTAAAATTGAACTCTGAAATATAATTAGATGAATCTCATTAAGCAAATCATTAATTAGAGCTTTTATTTTATAGTATTTCATTAGGAAATACATCAGCATAGTTTTTACTTTTATGAAATGTTTGATGAACCTTTAAAAAATATTTAAATTATGAAAAGTATATTTTTGTGAATTCAATACATTTTGATTTCAAAAACTCACTTAAAAATGCAAATAATTAGATTTTTAACTTTTTATTTATAAAAGAATATTCAAATTGATTTAAGAGTATATTTTTAATCCTAAAAGTAAATCATTATTTGCAATCCAATTTTTTTCTCGTGTATTTCAAAAAATCGTCTGCTTCCTGAACAGATGTGGTTTATTATTTAGCTTAGGAAAAAAATTCCGTTTTACTTTCAAAAACATTGCACAGGCAGTTCTCCAAACGATATTCTAGCAGCTTTGGTAGCCATAAAAGTATGTACTTCTCAAGGTTTCATATAAGAGCTTTACTCTTGGCAAACCACCTAACTTAAATGTCCGTAAATAATACGGGCTTGGCTAGCATTGTGATATTTAATAACTTACTCCCATGGGAAAACCACGAGAAAGGTACAACACCTAGTAATGCAAGGTTAATGCACGGTTTTATGAAAGCATCATAAACTCTCACTTAAATACAACACTTCTATATAGAGAGTAGTCTTTTAGGTAGAAAATATTTTAGTTTTCCGTTATGGTGCTTTTTAATTAAGTACCATTTTAATTTCAGAAGTATTAAATCCTGTGATATCCTTAATTTAATGACGATTATTTTTTTAAATTGATTTTCTTGTGTAAATTTTTTTCTGTAATTTTTATCAATAAAAGCTTTATATTCACTGAAATATTTTTGGTCTTCTATATTACTGTACCTTTTATAGCAAAAACTAGATAATAAAATCAAGAAGTAGTGGTCTCTCCGAAACTTTCTTGACTGTTTTCATATTAAATTTTATCCCTTTATCCCAACATAAAATTTTGGATTCGAGGTAAGGCTACAATTGTGTTTCATGAAATTAGCGAAAACAATATGTGAAATATATATCTTTCAGGTGAATCTAATATTTTTTTACTGAATATGTTTTTCAAATATATATTTTCAACGCTTTTTTCGCAACTGAATTTGAACCACATTTAGCCCTTAAACTATAATTGTAATCGTCAAATAACATTTTATTGATTAATAGACTTTCGTTTACGAATTATTGCAGGTGGAACTACTGCCAATTTGCCAATTTATTAACAGATTTTGTTCAAAATTTGTTTAGAACGCTACTTTTCCGACTAAATGGAACCAAAATTTGACACTAAACGGTGATTGTAGTCGTTAGATAGCATTTTATTGATATACAAATTTTCTTATATGAGTAATTGCGTTTTTACATGAATGTGAAAGTATTGACAGGCTATTAATTTGTTGAAAGATTCTGTTCAAAATTTGATTAGAAAGCTACTTTGCTTTCTTAATGGTACCAAAATTTGTTACAAAACTGAAAGCACAGTCTTAAGATATAATTTAACTAATCTATGTCCTTCCGTTTATGAGTTACTAGCCGCCTTTGGCGACCAGTCGGTTCGCAAATATTAATGCTGACTAAAGAATTCAACCGTTTTTTATGTATATATATATAACTTTTACCAGTATAGCTTTAATATTACGTTTGCTTCGTTGAAAGCAGATGCTTTTTTTATTTCGCAGGATTCATTAAAATGCGGAGATAAATTACAATCACGAAGGCGAATTCTTTGATTTGCTCAATATAACTTCTTCACATAAGTAAAAGTAACAATTCAAAACATGTCTTATTGTTTTAAAAATTAAAAAAAAAGAATGCAAAAATATTTTACTTCTACCTATTTTCAATTGCTTTTTGTTCGTCGTTTCTTTGAAAGTCATCTTCAAGTTCGTTTAAGATTTCTTATTTTTAAATAATTAATTTCGCTATCAGAAGATAATAGTTCGGTGCTTTTCTAAAAAAATTTCACTTTTAACTGTCGTTTTTTTTTAAATATATTTTTATTTTGTACTTTTATTTATTTTAATTCTTTATTTGAATTAATAATTTTGTTGTTGCAAACGACCAAGAAAAGTTTTATTTCGCATTTATTGTTTAAAAAATATCACATTTCTAATTTATTTCATTTCATATAATCACGTGATGAAAATTATATTTTTCTGTTTTATTTTTAGAAGTAATTAACTTTTTTTAAAATCAGAACCTCTGAAAATGTGATGGCAACATTTTATTAAAAGCTGATTTTTTTTGAGATCCACCAGAAGATAAAATTTTGTTTTTATTTTATTTTAGGCGAAATAAATTGTTGGAAAAAATACGATTAAATTAAATGTTTAAAATATCATAAAAAATAGAGTTTCAATTTATAGGTCTAAACATCGGTATCATTGAAAAGCTAATTTTTTGAGCTTTAACGTGATGCAAAAATCAATTTTGTTCTTTGATATTTTCGGACGTTATAGCGAAAAAACTTCAAAAATTCAAAAAATGGGCTCCGACGTGCACATTCCCGGCACCCAAGATATACAAATACTAAATTTGGTAGCTTTAGGTCGAACGGTCTGGTCTGTACACCGCCAACACACACACACACACGTTGTGCTTTATTATAAGTAAAGATAAAGATTGCGTTTACATGAATATGAAAGTAGTGACAGGCGTTCTACCTTTTACTAGAGTCAGCTTAAAATTTAATTAGATAGTGATTTTGCTTTCTTTAAGGAACCAAATTTTGACACTAGACTGTAGTAGTAGTCGTCAGAAAAAAATTTACTGATTTATGGACAATTGTTTATGAATTATTGCATGCGGAACTACTGACAAAATGCCACTTTCTTAACAGATTTTGTTCAATATTTGATTAGAATGCTATTTTGAGGACTGAATGGAACCAAAATGGGACTCGAACCTGTAGTTATATTTATAAGAGAGCATCTCACTCATTAAAGGCCTTACGTTTATAAATTACCGCGTTTATATGCATACTAAATTACAGACTGTCAATCTTTCAAAATATTTCGTTCAAAATTTGATAAGAACGATAGTTTACTGAATGAATGGATTCTAACTTTGACATGAAACTGTAGTTGTGGCCATACATACAGATTTTCTGTAAACTGAGTAATTTAAAATTTGATAAAAATTCAGTCGTATACTACATTTCACCATTTAGCTCAAATGATTTTAAGAGGTACCCTGTTCATAGACAGATAGACAAATGCACTTTCAGAAATAATGCCAAAAATATATTTTTCGATTTTTAAAAGATCTGAAATTTTTCAAAAATTCAAATATAACTTTGACAATCACGCATTTCCCAATTTTTTAACACTTGCAATACTTCCACTCTAATTCATATGAAAGAAATTAAAGATAATACAGGGTATCCAAAAAGTTTCCGTACTGATGATTTGTGAATTTATTTTACAAAAACAATAGGTTTAAAAAGAATTATTTTTAGGGCAATGATAATAAGTACTTTTAACATAAATAAGGAAAAAAATACTGAACTTACATTTATAATAAATGTTAAAAATGTCCACCCCTTTCTTGGAGACAAAGCTGAACTCGTTTGCGCGTGTTTTTCGAAACGCGTTTTAACATGGTAGGAGTGATTTCTTGTATCCTTTGGGTCATTGCGATTTTCAAATCATCTATTGTTTGAGGATCACCTTCATAAACTTTGTCCTTTAAATACCCCCACAGAAAAAAGTCCGGGATGGTCAGATCAGGGGATCGAGGTGGCAAAAGATTTTTTGGGATAAGTCGATCGCCGAAAAAAGCTTCAAGCATGTCCATGGTTTCATTACTCGTGTGGCAAAATTTAATATACTTGAAAAAAATCATGGACAATGATTTTTTAAATTTGGAGTACGGGAACTTTTTGGACACCCGGTATAATGATGAAGAATACATAAATCTTTTATTATCAATCAATATTAAAATATTATTAATAATAAATAACGCGTTAATAACTTAGAAACAAGAAACTTCTAAAATCATGGATGAAATATTAAGCGATTTCTATTACATCGCCCCCCCCCCCAAAAAAATTTTTCATAACAACCTAAGAGGATAACACTTCACTCTTTATGAATTGCAGCCTCTTAGAAAAAAGAATAGTTTTATTTAATAGAAAAATCAATCAATAATTTACAAAAATTTGAAACAAGAAACGTCTGTTATCAATTACTAAATCCTAATACTCGTCCGTTTTTCAAATATTTCCTTCAATTCAAAAAATAATTTGTTAAACTATTTTTATCCATCTAGGTAATTACATCATAAGTCATATTTTGCGCAAATAAAAAGATTTTTGCAGTTGAATAATCAATCAATAATTTATTTAAAATTAAAGACCAGAAACAACTTCAGGCATTAGTTACAGAATATTGATCCATATTCGTTTCAAAAATATTTCATTCAGTTTGCAAAGTAATTTGTTAAAATGTTTTATCCATTTGCCTAATTAGTTAAATTGAAGCTCTCTTGTAGCTATTACTTTTTATCATCCGTGATCAGTGAAACATCATTTTTAATTAAAAATACATGTTTTATTGGAAATTGAAAGCTTAAGCAAATATCCTTTAAAGAAAGATTAATTTGTTTGTCTAAGTCTTATTTTAATAAAAACGACGTTCGAAATCAAAGATCCGAATAAGCAATTATTCTCTCAGAAAATCAGATTGTCTAAAATAATTAATTTTGCAAAAAAAAGAGTTCTGAATATTCATTTCATCGGATATTTTGAAATATATTCTTCAAATGAATATTTAACTGTTAATTGAAAAATGAATGCATTTGAATAATGGTTGTTTATGATGAAAAGTGTTTTGAATTAATCTCTTTTAATGATATTAATATTTTATATTAAAATCGTTTTAAATTATTGTATATAAATTATTATGATATGAAATTATTATAATGGGAATTAATCTTTATATCAAATATTAATCACAAATTTAAATTCTAAAAGAAACGGATTTTTTAAAATTAAATCGCCATACATTTTATGTTTACATATGTTCATACCAAATTTGAATTAAAAATTATAACTATACATTAATGTTGAATTTATTATAATTAAATATTAAAAACAGTATTTATAAGTAATTTTCTATATTTAATATATAAATACAATTTTACGTGTCGTTATTTAATCCTTTTATGATTAATGTTATACTTTTAATATTAAATTGATTTAAAGTGTTTTAAATATAATCATTTTGCTTGATATTTTAACATTTTTACTAATGTCGGAACATTAAATAAATGTAGTATGGAAATTATTTTCTAAAACTGTGTGTCACATTTTTTCCCTCTTTATTGTGGGCAATATAAGTTGTATTAAATATTACTTTTGAATTCTCTTCTATCTTAGCCAAATCAGTTTGATTATTTTAATGGAAGAAAAGAAATTGATAGCTTCTATAAATCAATTGAATCATGCATCAACTGCTGGCTTGCTGGCACAGAGGTAGCGCGTCTGCCTCTTGTTCTGGAGGTCCCGGGTTCGAGTCCAGGTTCGGGCATGGTTGTTCTTCTGTGTGCTATCTGTGAGATGTGTGAATGTGCCCCCTGTAAAAAGGAGCTGCGCAAGCGTATGTGTGTGTGTTTCATCTTCATTTGAGCTAGAAGTCAGACTTCTGCCCTCGGGTGCTCAGGGGTTCAAACCCTCAGAAGCTACTGCACCCCTCTTTCCGCGGTAAAAAGCGGACATGACATCATCATCATGCATCAACTAAATAATTTCTAAGGATATTAATTTAGTTCATTTATACAAAAGTAGTTAACTTCCTTAAAGGGAGGTACTGACAACTTCCATCTCCCCTTATATTGTGTGATTAAAATCCTATTTGATTTTTCATACTTAGACTAATCTATTCGCCAAGCTATATGATGTAGAGTGATTCGGATATTTTCATTGAAGCCATTGAAACTTGTAACAAATAAATAAAACCAAAGGTATAAATTTAAATTTTTACTTATATAAAAATAAAAGGATTGCTTTCTTCAATGCCATTCAACAGAAACTAACTAATAACGCCTGTTCTTCCCCTTTTAATTCAACATAAATTGACTTAATTGAACATGGTGTTAGAATTATATCTGCTTTACTTATCCAAGTCTATTCATCAAAAGTCATGCTTGAATTAAATAGAAATATCTTTGTTTGATCTAATAAACTTTTTAGCAAGAAAATAGCACCTGAATTCGACGCGTATCTTTACTTTTATATAAAAAATAGACTATCAACCTGTAGCATATTCATTAGAAACTAAATAATAATGCCCTTTTCCCCCTTTTAATTGAACATACACTGACTTAATTAAACATAGGGTTGCAATTCTATCTGTTTGCTTTTATTTGACCATGTCTATAAGTCAAACATCATGTTTAATAAACTGGGGTATCTTCATTTGATTTTATGAATCATAGAAAGAAAATAGTATGCGAAGTCGAAGTTTAACTTTACCCTTATATAAAGAAAATAATAATTTGTATATAAAGAAATAAATAATTTGTCTTGCTGCATAACTCACAACAGGAATTACGACCAACGCCTTCTTTTCTCCATTTTAATTGAAAATATAATGATGGAGCTGACAATTTACTTGGATGCTTTTATCCAACCAAGTCTATTCATTTTGGAAGTCATAATGGAAGGGAATATGGAAATCTGAATTTAATCTAATAAGCTTTATAGCAAACAAATGGATAGAATGTAACAATATATTTAGAATGTAAGTAATTCTGAAATAGAAATTTATCTCTTATGTAAAAGATATATATATATATTTTTCTTGTAGGTATCCCAAAAGAAACTAATGTCTCATTTTTAACTAATTATTTGGAGGTGTGGCTTAGATTCCACTTGGTTGTATTTCTATAGTTAAGTCTATTCATCTATATTCGTGGTCAAAGGTAGCTGAGAATCTGTATTTTATTTAATCCAATGAATCTCATAGCAACTTGTGAGAATATGTAATTGATATTGAATTTAT